>JAYKAV010001776.1:573707-651190 GCA_035582835.1 Phoebastria nigripes
AGTGGTGGAGTCACCATCCCTGGAAGTATTTAAAAGACGTGTAGATGAGGCGCTTAGGGACATGGTTTAGTGGGGCTTGGTGGTGTTGGGTTGACGGTTGGACTTGATGATCTTAGAGGTCTTTTCCAACCTTAATGATTCTATTCTATGGTTACCAAGTGGGGTTGCAGTACAGTAGTTTTGAAACGCTTAAGTGATCAATGTACTTGGTAGATTATGCTTTTCTGACATTCAGATATCTGAGGCTAATAAAACCCAAACGTTTTTTAAGATTTTGCCAATACAGCAGGAAATCTGAGTTTGCGAATAGTCTTAGTATGTGCTCTGGGGGTTTAGGAAGGACTTCAGCCATCCACTAAACTGTCCTCAGAGACTGTAAGTAAAAAGGTCCTATATATACCCTTCACCTTGAGGTCTCCCAGTAATCCTATTCCCCTCACCATTTAAAGGGCCTTAAGTTTAAATACAGGACATCATAATGCATTGTGGCATATCTTCTCCCAGTAACATATGCTGAGATTTCCTGCAGGCTACACACTTTTTTTTGAAAATTTAATCGAATGCTACAGCCAATACAGTATCATGTTGGTGTGTCCTGCCTGATCAAAAAAACCTCACAGCATATTATCTACTCAAACACAACGTGATCATAAGTCAAAGCTATTGTCCTGCAATAAACTAAAGTTAGTATTTGATGGTTTAGTAAGCTATTCACCACAGATGAAGATAATACATAAACTATTGTACAAAAAACTTTTTAAAAAGTTTTTACAGTATTAAGAAGAAATCACCTATCTGTAATTCAGTAAGTTCATTCTGCAGCACCTGAAGATGTGCCCAGAACATTAACCAACAAGGCATATTTTTTTACTTCTGAGATTCAATTTGTTTTCCATAATAGCTTTTGAGCTTATCTATGATAATACTAATTTGCTTTCCTCCACACCTTTACATTCAACTGTGAAAATACATACCTGCACCCTTTTTGCACGTGCTACAAAAGTAATCTAATACATATCCTCCACTGAATGTCAGTGATTAACTCCTCCAAAACTAGTTCTGCACTTCTATAAATGCAGGCTTTTTGACCAAAGTCTTAGGAGGTGAAGTACAAAAGCTATATTCTGCTATGTTACACAGCATACAATTAGGTTTGTCTTTCAATTTATAGCAATGTATTTGGTGCTTTCATTCACCCTGCTTTTACCTGCAGTGATACTGCAAAGCWTGTGGATATGTAATGCAAGTAGAGAAAAATTTATGCTATTTGCAACTGTATTATGGCAATGCTAAACTCTTAAGCAAAATATTTTTAGAAATTCTTGGCACAATACAGAACTAGAAGCACCCTGGTCTAACCCGAACTGAGATGAGTTTGATCTCCTCACACATTCAGAAGTCTACTTTCAGGCCGGGGTGTCTGGGTGCACATAAGCATTTGGAAGATCTAATCCATATTGCAATTTGATGCAATTCTTTAAAAGTAGCCAAAACTCTCTCAACCCTCCACCCCACCATCAGAGCTGAGGTTTGGATCTGAGGTTCAAAAGCAAACTCAGATGCCAATTTTTGCAACTGCCCCTGTACAGCCATTTCTTAAACTAAATTCTAAGAGCCTTTGGCACAGAAGTGTTTGAAAACAATCTCTCTTTTCCCTTTCAACTGGAGATGCAGGTAAACAGGACCTTTGAAAGAAACCAGACTAGTCTGGCATGCAAAATTACATGCTATTTTAAATATTTAGACTTTCATCATTATGCAGCTATCATTTTACTAATTAAGTCCAAGAGTACATACAATGCATGTATAGAAACAGCAGTAGTGTAACAAAAATATCAAACGAACTCTAACCCTTTACTTACCACAAGTCTCCGTCTTCAATAGTCTTATCATTTGGGGCTCCAGCATGGCCATAGTGCAAAACAGACGAGTTCTCCCCACTGATAGGCAAAAAGAAAATTCAGCACAATTAATGGAAGAAGAAACATTAACACACACACAACATGAGAAGGAACACTGTAAACATGTGACACTGTAAACATCAGTATATTCATGTATTAAGCACGGAATTTTGTAGTCTGTGAGAACTGCCATAGGCCCTGCCCCAGCAGGGGCTGTAATAGCATACCCTACAGCTTGCTTAGCAGAAATGGGTATGGAATGGGCATTTTGCTATTCTGGCTGCAAGATATGACCTTTCTGCAGAAGGAACTTGGCACATTTCATAAATATTTCCCGTCCATGACAGTGTTAAGGAAGCAATTATGCAAGAGTAATTTTTCAACCTATACCCATTTATTACCTTGTGGATTTTTTTTAATTACTAAGTGATACGCTTCCCTATTTGAGGTTAAACATTCTGAGGAATAAAAAACTAACTTCCACTGGAGCAAAATCCGACGTGTTTGAAATGTTCTAGGAGTCACTGGGAGTGGAAAACTTCAGCTGTCCAAGTAAACAGCTCCAGTTCACCTCTGGCACGGCTACACGTGATCTCTGCTAGAGTGGATACACTGCACGCTGCTTGGGGAGCACTCGCAGCATACAATGTCAGCAGCAATAACAGGCATGAGAACTGTCACTCTATACTTACCTATTATTAAAAATCACATTACAAAGAAAAGATTTTTATTCCTGGAAACCTTTCAGACTAAACTGCTGATTCACAGGAATAAAACATCTCCAGAGAAGGATGGACCCTTGTTCTGCACTTCTGAAGCTCCACGATCCATTCGGTGACCTATATTTGGCCTTGGCATCCTCTCTTGTCTACTGATATTCCCCCAGGTCTATCAAACATCAGTTAAAAGACTGGTAAAGATCTCGAGCTCTACCTATTTTTCTTTCACTGTTCTCCTCAGATAGATGTTCTCTCTCTTTTTCTCTTCAAAAAGCTAGAAGAATTGTACCATATCTAAAAATACACGTGTTGGGACAGGGTTACTGCGGCATCTCTCTGACCCCTCCAGCTGACTTGCCAGTCTGTATCTCACCTTTCATTGAAACTGTATTCGTCATCCTGCTCAAATTTGATTCTTTCAAGTTGTGATGGTGGAACAGCTTCATATCTTAGGTGAAAGGAATCTGAGGCTCAATTTCAATGAATCTTTTGTTGTATCTGCAGTAAATGTGCCATCTGACATACTTTTCATATTAGACTTCTGATATGTGCAATTACAAAACCAGTAAACGTGCACTGCATCCAAAACGAGATTACCTTCAAGATACGTTAAGCACTTGTGATCAATTAGATATTTAATAGATCATTGGTCATTCAGATATAACAACTCCATAAGCAACGATTATGGAGGAGAAAGTAGATGCTGCCTTAAGTTTCTGAAGGGTCTCAATCTAAAGGGCTGGATCATGTTAATATTTTGAAAGCAGTAAGTTTTTATTGTTAAGTATTTTTTAGCATATAAGAATCACTATGTAATAATGCAGTGAAGGACAATGTTTCAGAATCATGGGAATGATTTTCTGATACAAAGTGTATTTCTTAAAATTATACACACTCCAAAGGGAAAAATTACAGTTGTTAAATCAAGAGTTTAAAAACCCCACAGAATTAAGGCTGCAACAGATTTGTTTTGTGGTGCTGGTCCAATGGCTTAAGCACAGTTTTACAACTGGCTACTAGCTGGCTGCTTTTTACTTCCTGGACGCCTGACTTGGGAACCTACGCTGTTGTGCAGATAACTAAAAACGGCCCCATAAAGCTTGCACACAAGATGAAGACAGATGTGAGCTTCCTTTTGAGATGTCCTGTCTTCTGGGAACTGGTGGAATAGTTCCTTCTGGCCACAATTCCAGTTTTCCGCACCAGGACACTTTCAAACTTAGTTTGCTCTGTCTGAAAAAAAGATCTATAATAGAGCAATGGACTGCAATCAAAAGAAAAGGGCCTTCTGTGCCAGGTGGTGCGTACGGCAGGAACCGTGTCTCCAGCCTCAGCCGTCTCCTTTCATGTGCAGGTGACAGCAGCGGAGACAGCTCCTACCTCTGCATGGACTATCAGCCTGACAAGAGGAGGCAGCATCATTTCCTGCCTGAAGAACTGTTTCCCAGGTGGAGGGTTGCAATTTTGGAGGGGYGGCACTTGGAAGCAACTGGAAGGACCTTGGTGCTACGCACGACACTGTTTGTGAACCCACATGCTTGGTGTTTAAGGATAAACACAAAAATAATAAAAAACCCCCCAACACCTGGCATGCACACACACGCTCACACACACACACGCTCCACAGCAGTTTGTCAGGATTTTAGTGGCAGATACTATTCCTTATCTCCCTCTAAAAATGGGGATAAAGCAGGAGAAGCAAATAGCACATGCATATATTTATGATCAACTTCTAAAAAATTATCATGAAGCTTAAGGGCATGACTCCATGCTAATGTATTTGCAGATAGCTTGTTTACTTATCATCATATGCTGGCACCCTCGGTGTCATATACCATACCAGATGCATAAACAAGTCATATATTCAAATATGAGCACTGCAAAAATGCTTTCAACAATAGACATTGCAAATATAAAGATGTGGGATTTCTTTTGCACATTTTAATGTAAAGATTTTAGTTTACAAAATATTTCTGTAAGGTTCGGCACCAACTGTTATGGAAGATGCATGAAAAATCTGTTTTTCAGCACCGTTAGTGAAATGTTAAGCAGCACACAATCTTTCCTGGCATTTGAGACTCCTTATCTGTCACGCACATCTTGGCTCTGTCGTGTAAATGGGATCGTACCACGGAGAGCACAGTTGGTGCTGAAGACCAAATATGCACACCATATGCATTTCAGGTTTTTTGTCTGTTTGAAGTGATTGGGGTGAGGAGGTCTGCTCACTTGGCTCACTGGCTCTGGGCAGGTCCCTTGGGCTGAACACCCATTAGCAACCGAGGCACAGCAGACCAGCTCCTGAAAGCTCTCCCAGCTGTTTTTCACCCAAAAGAAATCCAGCTCGTGCACTCCAGGACTGGTCCCTGGCTCTGAGCAAAGCCCCACAGCTGGGGACAAGTGAGAGATCTTGCTTCAGAAATGCACTACTGACCCAAATTAAAACACTGATGCGGACACACCTCCAGCCCGTTCCTGCCAAGAGGTGCAAGTCCAATCTTCCTCACAGGAAGCGTCTTTACCACTGTCCCGAGATGAAGGCAGGAAAGATGCTTTAGGAGCAATGCTACAGAAGTGATGTGTACCCACAAGGTAAATGCTACAGCTAGCCAGAAATTGTTCATAATGATTCAGTTAAGACTTTCAAGGTGGCCTCAAAACAATTTAAACAAAACCCCCAGGCACTGGCAAAGCAAATGAGCCTTCCTGTAGAAGCTATTTCTTTTCTTCCCAAGGAGCAACAGTTGAAAGGTCTGGCATTAGAGCACCAAAGTCGGGGTTTAAAATGAAGCGCTGTGGGGAGGTGCGGATCACTGGCAGCTCCGCTGCCTTCCTGAAGGTTAGCACCTCTGAAAACCACCATATGCGGGGTTGCCTATGTCTGCCGTCAGGCAGCCAACCTGAAAAATTATCCAAGAGATTTCTGTGTATCTATTTTTATTCCTTTAATAATTTGCCTCTAACTGGTGCCAAATATGTGTTTGTTACAGAAAGAATTGCGTGAAGCGGTGGAAAAGCTGCAAATTAACACCACTGAGAATGCAAACAGTAGGAAGAGATTCAGATTACTAGGAAGGGAAAAAAAGCCCCCAAAATACATTTTAGATCAGAAAACACCCTGAAAACAAATGATTAGAAGAAAGAGAAAGAGGATGAATGTCAGCAATATTTTAAGAACAGGACTAAGCTGAGCATCAAGCATTACAAAAAGTGCAACTATTAGCTATGCATTAAGAACATCTAAAGAAAAACCAACAGACTGTTAACTAAAACAGCAAACTATCTCCATCGTGATTTAAATAATAAAATCAATCCAGAAGGAAGCATTAACAGCTTTCTCTCCACTTTTTCATCTAAGAGATGAAATCTTAAAAAGTTGTATGGAAAAGAAAGAAAGAAAAACAGATTCAATCAGTATCCTAATCTTATCCAAAAAGCTTTACTTATGGTGAACCTCAGATAGAGAAAGGCATTTTACTGCACTATGTTATTCTTAATCACTGGTATCATCTGCTGAGAGCTGTCATCTGCCTGGAGACATCTGTCAAGAAGATTTGAACCTAAGTCTAAGATGCTGCAGTATCAAGTAGCAGCTGACCATGCCTTCTGTGGTGGTTGCAGAGATACTGATGCCTCCACCCCCACCTAACTCCAGTTGGAAACTCTGCGCCTGGTTACCAGTGGATGCCATCCATCGTAGGGTCACCAGGATGCACTGTGCATGTAACTTAACCTTTGTTTTCTCCTTTGTAAAAATGGTTACTTGGCACACTAAGACACTGCAATGAATAATTCATTAGCATTTGAACACTACTCGAAAGTCAACACTTTGTAGATTAGTGCTAAATATATCCAAGTACATTTATCAAATACTACCATTCTCATTTAATTGCGCTTACGTGACGTCTGTTTGCGCTTCAAACCACTTACAAGCTGACAGTGTTCGAAAGCATCGCTAACTACAGGAGTAACCTCGCTATGTGACGACCTGTAATACTAATATATGTGTGTTATTATTCTCAACTGATTGGAGAGTGAATACATGCAAGTGAATACATAAAGCATATTTGGTCACACCAAATATTCATTTACCATCTCCTGAAGAGTGTAACACTGGACAGGGACAGCAACAAATGCATGCACTCAATGTGTGCCAAGTGATTTATTTCTGTACTGAAATATAGTATTGATTACTCTTGAATTCCAGCTTAGTGAGCATCTTTCCTAAAATCTGAATAACAAACTTGGTTTTTATTTAAAAGCATGCTTCCTTTCTATGGAAATTATCATCAGGCCTGTAATCTAAAAAGGAAAGATCCTGTCAAAATATCACAGTTTCAAGTGTCACGAAAACAACAAAACTCAGCATGAATAGAATAAAACATAACTATTCAAAAATCCTAATTGCAAAAGCTATTTTTAATCATAAATGTAGTTAAGTGTAGTATTTCCAATGCATGACATTTTCATGGTAATAAAAAATGCCTATTATTTTTGGCATTATTATGTTAATTGAATTCATCAAATAGATCTACTTACATTCATTTTATTAGGACCTAGCTTAAAACTGTTAATATTATTCATTTTTACTTCATCACTCATAGTCAGAATATAGCAATTACGGACAAAGGCCTATCTATCTATCTTATGTAATTTTTTTTTTTTTTTAATCATGTTTGTCTGCACTTCTAATTGTAGTGGTAGGATACAATGCCAGCTCCCAACTACAACAGTGAGTCACAATATTGTTAGGATCTTGCATTTCAAGGGCAGCCCTTCTCCATGTATTAAATCCTCCAACGGTTCAGAGGCAGCTCAAACACTGCTCCCACGCCCTGCTAAACCCCTCCAGCGTGGTGGGACGGGACACCCAGGAAGCTCCTGTCATCACCCACTTCTGAACTACTGTTGGGGCTTTCCTCCTCCTGGGTTCCCTGAGTCATGTAATGCAAGTCCTGGGTTTTTCAGCCCTGTGGAGAGTTTAGTCAATGGGTCAACAAGGACCCATTACACAAGCATTCAGTAGACGTTTCTATAGCTTTAGCAAAGCCATTGATGTTCTCTAGCACCCAAACCAGATCCTGCAGCATGGGTTCTGATTTACTGTAAGTGGCTGTGAAAAACCATACACATAGACAACTTGATTTTACCATCACAGCCTGTGACAATACCATAGAGATGGAGTCTCATTTCAATGGGATGTTAATTCTCAAGTTATACGATGGTACTTAAAACAGGAAACTTTTCAGACAATTTAGATGCACAATTTGCCATAAAACTGCTCATGCTCCCACTGCAATTTTGCATATAAATTGGAAAACTGCATTTACAAATAAGCAATTGAATAAACAGCAGAAAGAAGCAAAGATGCTAATTGTCCTTATTACCTCCAAAGCAATATAACATTGTTGTCATTAACATAAAAATTATTTTTTATAAGTGTATGTGACTTCAGTGTAGGGCAAATGTTTGTGAGTAGCAGCAGATCTACAAGTGGAACATATATACCAACATATATGCCTCATCTAACTGGCATATATCTCTGATTAGATTAATTCCACTAACTAAATAAGATTAATCTCTGCACAAAGCACACAGCTGTCCTTCAACATGTATCCTACACTATTCTCTTGAAATTCTGCAAATTAAAAATGTGCATTTCTACAACTGCAGGGAGAACTTTCGTAATACTTTCCCATATACAATACCTTCAACACTAGCTGTTCAGCAAGAAAGAGAGAGAGCAAAAAAAATCAAAATTCCAAAAAGATTAGTTTAATCGCATCCTAACCCTTGAGGCAAAGAGTTTTGAGAATGGTATGAAATATTTAAGGTGTATTTCAAAGAGAGTATTTTTGAGCAACAGAGAATAGCTCTAAAGCCCTTCTCCATAACGCTATTTAATAAAAAAACCAATTGCAGCACAGATGTGAGCATAAACATGATCTTGGCAGTAGCAGCAGTCATTGGGGAATCTCTTGAGTGTAGCAGAATCTGTAACCGAGTTACTTCTTTAAGACACAGCGCTAGCCACCTTTCTTTGGCTTTTCCAGAGAAAACAGTTCAAAACTCACTGGTGGCACTTGCAAACACATCATGTGCCTAAAAGGAACAATTTTACAAATATCCTGTGGGAAACTGACCATAAAGACTGCAACAGTTCAGTATAAACCATTGACTTACCTGCCACAGATGCAAGTGTAGGAAGTGTGGCGCATGCCACCTCGAGCATAGCAGTAGTGCTGGAACAAGCTGCAAAGAAAGAAAAGTGGTAATTAATAATGTATTCAAAACCACCACAAGACAGGGAGGAAAGCAAGTCTTGCTTGAGTACAGCTGTGTTGGTGCAAATCCCTGGCTCCCCRACGAGGCTCTCTGCCCACTCAAATTCACCCACATTCACAGCTCAGCAGTCCTGCGGAGCGTCATGCGATTTCCACAAAGCCCACTAAGCAACTCTGCAGCAGAGAAGAGGGGCTTGAGTGCAGCTCGGTAACTTCAAATGGCAAATTACTTTCCTTAACAACTCAACATAGAAAGGCAAATTATTGTGGGCAAAAGGTAGTTCATCTGACTATAGAATGAATAGGATGGTTAACAGTTAAATGCTGAAGCCGGCCAAACTCTGCGAAGTGGAGTTGAGAAACCACTTCTTGTTGCATTTCAGGTACACAATCAACATCCATGATTCTTATTTTCAACCCTGCTGCCTTCAGTCTATGGCGTGTAGATTAAGCAAAAGTGAAGTCCAACCAACCCTTCACGGGAAGGAGCTCGCCGGACAGGGCAAAGCTCTTCTTCAAAATAATTTCAGCAGAAGCTCTCTCATTTTTACCACCTCACTGATACCCTCTGCTGAAAGCTGAACTAAATATCCCTATGTATGTGTGAAGCCTGAATCGCATCTGACCATGCTATACACCCTCCTCTCCAGACAAGCCAGCAGAGCTCTCTGATTACGTCAAGCCAGGCACTTTCTGCTAGCATCACGGTCCATGCTGGAATGGATGGTCTCATGTTTTCTTATCTGTAGCACAGCAGACACAGAGAAAACATAAGACTATTCAATTTCAGATTGTGGTACCTAAATACCTCCCTGATCTTCCCCTGCCCAAACATGGAAAAAAAATAAACACAGACTCAATCCCAACAACAAGAAGATAATGTGATAACATTAGGCTGAGTCCTCAACAACCTATAAAGAACATTACAACACAACATTGTTTGCTTTTGTGTGTGTGAGGGACAGGGAAGGGAAGGGAGAGCAGCCCTGTGCTCTCCAACAGTACTCCTCTTGCAATGACATCCTGCTGGAGGAGCTGTTTGGCCTTAAAAACATTAAAACATTTTCATCTTCACTGTCAAAGTCCCCTTCACGTGAGGGCAGATGCGCCCAAAGCACAATTAATATAGGATTAGGTGCTTTAAGAGCTAAGCACATATCATGGATCCTTTTATTCTTTTTGAAATATGCTCTAATTACAATCCAATTCCCTTTAATACTGAATGAATTTCAAAAACGCATTTGTTGTAATACTGAAATCATTTCATTAACACACAGTGATAATGGTGCTATTCAAAGAATAGAGATGATGTGATTTTGTCCTTCTGCAGCAGCAATCCACAGAACACAATTCAAATTCTTTGAAGGCTATTAAAGACATTGCATGCTTGTAAATTCAAACCAGATTTTAAAATTACACAAAATGACAGTATTTAAAGAGAAACAGAACAAAACATACAAATTAATCACACAAGGAAAAACAAAAGCCTACATTTAGAGACCTAGTAGGGAGACCCAGTTTACAAGATCTCTTTTCTGCTCAAAATGCTGTGGTTTTACAAGGTAGAAATACTAATTTTGTATTGCCCCAGAAACCAGTAATGGCAAAGAGTAGGTCAAATAACAGAGAAGCTAAGGAGAAACTCTGACATGGTGAGGGCACAGCAGAGATATCATTAAATTGAGCTAATAAAATTTATCACCTAAACTGTCATTTGCTCTGATGCAGACGTTTTTTCACCAAATGGACATTTCATACGGAAACAAAGTTACAGATCTGCTCTTCCCTAGCATGCTTCCAGGCAAGGTTTAGTCTGTAAGACAGGACACTATGCACAAACATTGTGCACAATAACATGTTATACTGTTATATATGTATAGTTACATTTTAGGAAGCAACTTTTAGTGTATTTTATAGACCCTTCACCTTAAATGATTGAATAAGCTATCTCCTCTAGACAGCAACTTTCAGTAACATTCTAACGAGCTTTAAAAATGAAATAATGAAGGTTGTAAACATCTTTCAATCATCAGTGATGCAGGGATAGCAGGGTTTATTTTTCCATGTGACAACTGATCACATATTCATGGTTGCAATTTATATGAAACTGTGCAGCCGAGTAATAGTAGTCACCTTTTGTAGTACTCCCCAATTAGCAGTAAAAAGTGGTAAATAAATTAAGACATGCTTCATATAATCCAGCTGTTGCCTGAACTTTGTTTCTGTTTTCTAAAAAAGGGAACCTGATTGTTTCATCAAACATTATGGACTTTCTTTTAAGAGTAAGAAAGAAGTGGTTGCTTACGTGACTGAGCTGAAGATAGTACAAGTTTGCCAGGTAATGAGTTTTCCGCTAGTAAAACTACTCACATCACTTTTTTGAATTTACTTTTTCAGGCTATGACTCATTAGAAACATGTTCATGCAGTTGGAAAAAAAATCCAACATTTCTATCGGAGACAGCCAACATCCTTGTATAACATGTCTTATCTAAGTGAAGGATTGCATATCCCTCTAATGGCAAATACTAGCTTTTCAAAGCTGAAAAATGTATATATAGAATTAGAGAAGCTGCCAGTAATTCGTAGTCAAAATCCTGGTTCCAATGCAGTTAATGCAGGTTCTGCCACTAGACTTCTTCACACCAGGATTTCACTGTCTACACACTGCAAGAACCTTTATCCAAAAGTGCGATACAAAAGTATAAAGTCTGAAATACTTGGATGGAATAACATTTAATCTGGCACTCCACATATATTGCCAATACCGCATCTTGAACTTTTCCTGGTCTTTTTGATTGGAGGATATGCGTCTTTAGGCAGTTTTGTGTTGGTGCTCAATGCTCTGCCATGAGCTTTTAATGCAACCAATACGGATAGAAAAGTTAAGCACCTCTTTCTCTTCTCCTTCTTTCATGGGTTTCAAAGCTTCCTGTCATGTTTTATGCAATATTTCCCTGGAGGGTGTACGTATTACTTATCATACACGTACTACCTTGGTGCTATATACAGACCAGCCATTGGCGTATTTGCATGTCAGCTGTTTCCTTTTAAATGCATACAGCTTGCTTTGAGCTGGCATGGGTTTTGCATTGCTTTTGAAACAACTTTTTTTTTTTTTTTTTTTTTTTAAATGTAGAGATACATCCTGGGTTTGGTGCTTTTTCTTTTTGCCAAAAATATCAGCTGCTTTAACTGATTGACAATATGTGGAGATTGAAGGTAGTTTTAAAAACCTCACTGTTTTTTCCATTAACTTAAAAAAGAGCAAGTATTAGCTGCCATCAACTCAAGTAAATCTGACATGAGTGCACCTGCCCCCATCCTTGCAAATCTGCTGAGGCACAAGATAGTGTTATCCCCACTGCTCTGCCGATTCTTGACTACCTTATTGACTATACTGACTCGAGAGAGAAGAAAACTCTGCTTTCAGAAATAATGGGTTCTTCATCATTAGAAATAACAGAAGAAGTATATACTTGCTATTTCTGAGATCTTATGGAGTATTGCATACATCCAAACAAAACTCCAGAATGCTTAAAAAGCCTCAACTTCAAAACAGCCTAAAAAGCCATTAAAGTAAAAGCTGCTATGGATAGTCTTCCTGACAAATTATAAGAACCACTCTGACAGTGATGCTTGTGTCTTATGATCATCTTTGGTCCAGTTTCTACTGCTACCTAATGCACACTGACAATTACAATCAGATCTGTGTTATGAATGTAAACTGAATCAAATAAAGTAGTTTAATGTCAACAGTTTTCCTAACTTAAGTGGATTTATGGAATAAAGGCACTTAAAGCAGGAGGGATAGAAACTATCTGTAATGACTTCCCTCACACTTTTTGCTTATTTTCAGATCTTCCTCATCACTAGCATACAACATATCCATACATACTCAGAAGAATGTGATTTCCCCCCCCCCCAAAAGTAGTAAACAAGTAATCTCTAATTTTAATTCTTGTCACCAGCTCTTCTTGAGTTATAACAAATATTTATAAGAAAACCACATTTTGTATTTCTCAGCTATTCACTCCCGAAACCAAGACACTTCTAGATCAAAAAGGTTCAATTTCTAACTAAAAATCCAATTGAATATTTTGGCCTATATCTTACAAAACAGGTAAAAACTGTAATTACAGAAATGCAGTAAGTATGGAGAAAAGAAAGATAGAGAGGGAACAAAAAGTGGCAAGAATATCTGACAAAAAACCCTATTAAAAACTTAAGCCAAGTTTCTATAACATTGCCCAATACATTCCTCAGTGGCATCTTCTCATGGTCCCTCTACCCCAGTCCCACATCCTTAGTAACTACAGTGGAGCGCTGCAGAACAAGACGTGCACATCACTTTGGGATGGAGGAACAATTACTCATTCCAAGGTTTCTGATCAAGGGGGACCAAAACACTGAATAACCCTGTTCATTATTCCCAGATACTGGAGCCACGTCAAGAACACCTGCTGGATGCTGGTAGTTCAGGAACCAGATTTTTAAACTGTGTATCAGAGAGATCTGCTGTCAGAAACGCAACTTGCCTTGTGAATGTACGTGAATACAATGTACGGAAGAGTCAAGGACACTCGTGTCAATATCTCATTAAGGTGTTTATACTGAAAATATACTTGTATAAAAAATTTTTCACACTGGATCACTCACTGGTTTGAGGATGTTTCAGATCCACAATAATTTCCTCAGTGCACCTTTGAGAAAGTTGCCTCCTAATAAAAAGAAATCTTTACACACTTCAAAAATAGTATTCTTTGAACACAGCCCTTGAGACTTGCCTTGAAATGCAAGCAGGTGGTTTTGAACTATAAATTGGAAACCACATGTCCTGGTTTTGGCTGGGATAGAGTTAATTTTCTTCTCAGCAGCTGGTATAGTGCTGTGTTTTGGATTTAGTATGAGAATAATGTTGATAACATGCTGATGTTTTAGTTGTTGCTAAGTAGTGCTTACACTAAAATCAAGGACTTTTCAGCTTCTCATGCTCTACCGACCGAGAAGGCTGGAGATGCACAAGAAGCTGGGAGGGGGCACACACAGCCAGGACAGCTGACACAAACTGGCCAAAGGGATGTTCCATACCGTATGATGTCATGCTCAGCATATAAACTGGCAGAAAGCTGGCCAAGGGGCCGCTGCTTGGGGACTGGCTGGGCATCGATCGGCGGGTGGTGAGCAATTGCATCGTGCATCACTTGCTTTGTATATCCTTTTATTATTATTATTATTATTAATTATTATTATTATTCTATTTCAATTATTAAATTGTTCTTATCTCAACCTACGAGTTTTCTCACTTCTACCCTTCTGATTTTCTCCCCCACCCCACTGGGGGGAGTGAGCGAGCGGCTGTGTCGTGCTCAGTCGCCAGCTGGGGTTAAACCACGACACCACAGCAGCTTAAGGGAGTGCTGTACAGAACTTGGAGGATTTTCTGTAGTTTCTTTTTTTTTTTTTTTTTTAATGAGTACAGTTGGAAGACGTAGGTGAATATCTGTTAGTTATCTATGCACTGAATTACTTTTGAATTACAACTAGAACATGCCCTTATGCTTTCGTACCGTGTAAATATCAAGTGTAGCCATGAGACAGGCTAAAACCCAAAGCTTTTTTAAAGAATTCACAAAAGGGCAAATTTTCCAAAGCTGATCTCTCTATTTATACCAGGACTGAAAGCCACTGTTTTGATCATTTAGACATGTAACTATCTTCACATGAGAAAGCTATACAGCCCAAATAACACAAAATAGTTAAGCCACAGTAAATATAATTTGTCCATGATATCTGAAGTATCTATACTAAGCAACAAACTAGGCTGGAAGAACTGCACACACAGGAAAGAAGAGGAGGTGTCAGTAACAATCCATCAGTGGATATACAAGCAAGGTGAGCAGTGCTTCCCTTAATGCCACGATAGACACTGTGAGGTTCTTAAATACAGAGCATTTTTCTTCGTTAACCAATTTACTTTGGTAATGTCATTTATTTTCCATGGGCAACTAGATGCTTTAAGGTTTAGTTTATCTAATCCTATTTTCATTTAGTTCACAACACAACATGGCAGTATTGCAAAACACATCTGAGGTTGTTTTAACACAAAAAAAGTCAGTACTTCCTTGCAAAAGAGTAAAGAAGGGGAGTGGAGAAGAGTAGGAGAAATAATCCAGTTTACTATTAATGAACAAATGGTGGATTACAAACTTGCACCAGAACAAGAAAATTAGCACTATGAACAGATGAGCAAAAGTTTCTTCTACACCTCAGAGACAATATCACTAAAGATTTACGAAAGCAATGTTACTATTTAAGTGGTCTACATGACTGGAAATTGTTTAGAACAGAACTTACTGCTCCATGAACAACAGGAAACAAAACCACTTCTATGCATTGACTTCTTAAACCTAACTGTTTACGCTACTTCTAACAAAAATTTTAGAGATTCAAACCATTGGCTGGGTTATTTTGCATGTTCATGGAGTAGAGCTGCTGAAGCTTACTATCAACCAGAATTACTGAAAGTAGCTACACTTTGAAGCATCTCTATTTAAAATTGTCCTAGTTTGTATCATGCACAAGCAGAAATAATGTGTTATTTTTTAAAAAATTTTGATCCTTCTGAATTCCAACTAGATTCTGTTCTCATTTTTGGTGTGTTTTCTTTAACTAAGTTATTTTTATTTATATGCAGCAAACTGTAGGTAACAATAGGGCCTTAGAAGAGAAAAAATGTTATTTGAGTTCAGCAGGGATAGAACAACTGTAACTTTAGCAAGTAGGTATGATACATGAAACTGGCAGCATATTAATGTAGCTACAGTGCAGAACATCTATTATGAAATAAGGAAAAGCTGTGTAGAAGCAGCATAGAAGTGAGTGGTCTCACCCTTGTAATCAAAAATTCATGTTGGTATTCCTAAACGCGCTACTTCTCTCTACTAAAACGGATGACAAGCCAGAGCTCAGGGCAGGAACAGAGGGTAATATTACCCCAAAATACAGGTATATTTTAAGAATACAAAACGACACAGATCAGAAGGAATGGCATTCCTCCAGGTAACAAAGCCCACCAAGGCAAAGCCATTTCACCAGCCATTAATGCTACCTGAAAACCAGACACATTAAACAAAGTCCATAAGTAATACAAAACTCGGCACTGTCACGTATGTCATATATGATTTGCAATGATTGAAGGTAATTGATAATCTCAGTTCAAGAACAGAGAGTTTAGGTGAGGGCTAATTAGCATTTTAATTGCATAATTGGGAATTATAAATTACCTGTCTTATGTAAAGAATAACTGAAGAGATTATACGACATCAGCTGGTATTTCATCTTTTTCGCTAAACCACACGGGTTGGTGAATTTAGAGAATCTGGAATTGCATTTTCCTCACACACACACATTTCCTTTTTGTTTTTTAATTTCATGGCTGTCCTTTTATTACCACAGTTAACTATTCCACATGAAGCAAGTTTTCCCCCATCATTTTGCAAACCTAAAATTTTTGAATAATTTTTGGGACAGAAAACAGAGAAACAACAGGACTCCACGATACCGCAATAGTTTAAGAATGCCTGTGGAATTATCTCCCCTTCTCCCTCCCAGACAGATTGACATAAGTTTCATCTAACAGCTCTGTTTGAGTTTAAATCCAATTTTTTTTTTTCCAGTATGAGGAAAGGGCAAGAGTTTTAACAGATGCAGTTTTAAAGAAGTGCATATACCCACTCTGACTTGATTTGTCTTTCATCTAATTCTACGCTGGTGCAACATTTCTCTACCTCACTCTGAAAATTCATCAAATTATGCATTTTCACAGAAGTTCAGCTAACCCATTTCATTACCAACGTTCAAATGCAAACAATGACTATGTAAGTCTATAGCCTCATGCTCAGCTCCTGCTTTTCCAGAAGCTTGGCAAGACAGCTGAACAGGTACCCTAGAGATAGGACAGTTACCAGAGTGCTCTGTAAATACACCTTTTCAGTAAGTCAATCTTTAAATTAACACTCAAGAAGCCTTTTAAGAAAGTCTTCAAATATGGTTGTCAAATTATTATTTTCCTGAAACCCTTTTAACTCTACTCGAAAAATTCACCTATCATTTGCCAGAATTGTTTGATTCATCTGCATAAAAACTGGTTGACTTATGGATTCAAATATTATGACTGTTGAACTACTGAAATCCTTACAGTTACTATTTCATAGCAATTAAACCGATTAAGATATTCATAGTACAAACCTGCAAAGATTTTAATGTTAATTCTGACAAACTTGCAAGTCAAGGTCTACCTCGCTTTCTGTTTTTTCATATGCAGAAGCTCAACCTGCAGTAAGCGTGTGCACTGTCAGCAGAGSAACATGCCTCTTCCAGAGCTGCTAAGTCTGCCAAGGGGCTGTTACAGAGAATACAAATAAGGTTTACCCAAAGGATTGCATCAGAGCTCCAGTGAGTCAAAGAACCACCATTAAGTAACTGACAGAAAAAGCATACATAGTACAAGAGATTGCCATCACTGAGACTTCAGCTATGATTAGACCATTGCAAGTAATGAAATTGAATTGATTTGAATAACCATCCCTGCAGCTGAGAGAGGTAACAGACCCCGTGTGCAATTCTGGAGTCTACTGCAACAGCAAGTAAAACAGCCCGTCTTCAGCTGCGCTCCAGCTGGGTGGTTCAACACTGGCATCAGGGAGAACACAGCTGTAGAGCATGTGTTTTAAGGGGGGAACTCGTCCGTCTTCTACAGATAACATCACCTGCCTGCCTGTAAGTCTGGAACTCCCCATCTGTTGTATTTAGGTAGCTAACACAGCAGCGGGATCTCCTCATGCACTGCTCCTGTACAGCAATGTGGAAGCTATAAAACCTTGAATCCACGATTTATTTTCATCCATTTTCTACAGCAGCAGGATTTTTAAATGAGTTTTCAATCTTCACCAAATATATAAATGGAAAACAGATCCCACTGCCACACTACAAAGCAACGATCATTAAGAATGGTCTCCGTTTTATTTCTTCAGCAATTCTAAAGTCCACCTGGAGTCACGTCCATTAGTAACAAGGCAGAACTAAGTTCTGCACTGGTCTACACTTCATACTTAATCTAGTATTACGGAAAGAGATGGCATGAATTTTTCTTAGACTCATTGCTCCATTTCCAGCTCTAATAATTCTAGACCTCAACTGGCATATTTTAAATTAAATTTTTTGTAGTTTAAACCTATTTATCAACAGCTAATTAATGAGGTCTAAATCCTTTGATGACAGAATGATTAAACTGCATTTTAACTAATCCATCTTTAATTAAAATGCTGCCAGCAACCCATTTCTGGATGTGTAAAAAGGACACATTTATAGATGCTCACTCTTTAACTATGCATTATGTAAAGCCAATAATTAGAAGAACTCATGATTTCAATTATATTTTAATTACTGTTACATATAAAACATGCTTTAATAGATGTAATGCAATACATTTTCTTTCTTTACAACCCACTAATCATTCCTATTGGGGTGACAACCAAATAAAAGGAAGTTTAATATATGCGCTAGTACAGGAATCTCGTTTTAGCTTTGAGCCAATTCTCTCTCCATTTCTTCTGTGCAGCAGAAAGGTACTTAATTATCTCCAAACCTAAAACACAAATGAATCCCTATAAATCCCTGTTAAAACTCTAAAAGGAGATTAGCAGTAACTGACCATAATAAAGAGAAATGCTTTATCCTTATTATTAATCTTGCATGTCTTTGAACTTCTTCAACTCAAAACACAAGGCTCCTAAAAACCTGCTAGTTAAGGAAAAAATACAAGGGGACATCTGTACAGATTTTCCTACTTCTTTCTTTAATAGTTTTAAGAAACAACACAAGAGATGCTTTAATTATTGCAGGAGCCATCAATTTTCATTTATTTAGGGTACCCCTTTGCCTCCATCTGGGAGGGGAGGGTGGTAGATGAACATAATGCGATGACTGCAGCCAACTCCCCATTATCTGCATTAATGGGATGCTGAGACTTATAAATGTGAAAGTGATGGAAGTTTAACTGTTCTTTATTATGGCTAAGTCAGTTTTTTAATGCAAATATGGAACAAATTATTTCTTTCTGAATCACAGAGAGTATAGATAGCTGGTCGGGAACACTCGATATCCTGTAGCAATTCAACCTTTAAAATTGCACGTTATTACAATAGATTTTTTTTGCTGAGACAACCTAAAATGTGGTAAATTACAGTTATTAAACATGTTCCTAAACTCTGCATGTTCCAAGTAGTTGTATAACACAGAAAATTCAGTCTTAGGGTTTCGCTGCTTTCAGYGATCTGAATCTGGCATGAGGAAACTAATAAGCTTATGGCAGAAGCCTGCTTAATTTACCCATTAAATTGTACTTTACAAATATTCAAAAAGGTGTATTATGTTATTTCTACTGACTCAGATATGTTAAATTTAATTTTCATAAACCAATCTTTACTGTTTGGATAGATTAATGAAATTGCTGACAATTCGGTTTATTTCAAGTTTTCTCTAAAAAATATTTAGCATTTAACAAACTCTGATAGTAAGATGCTTTCACATCACGGGCACCTATGATGAAGTCACTGAACATATGGATATTGAAATATCCACACAACAAGACTTAATCTGCTGCACAGTTTGATTTATATAAATCCTCTCATTTCCCTTTTTGTCTATTCCTGCTTATAGAGCAAACTCTTGGGGGCAGGGAATATATTTTACTACCTTATAAAGTACACTGCCCATTTATATTCTGATTAAATAACAAGAACAACAGCTTATTATGAAGAGTATATGAACTCGAGAGTATACTTGAGTATCTCCTTGAGAGAGAGCATATCTGGAAAGGTAATTTTGAATATTTAAGTGTTCATACTTAACAGATGTCAAGAATAAATGCTGATGTGGCAACGTGCTTTATCAAGGTTTATCGAGAACACTCCTTACTTTTTAAAAGATTACATACATCTACCTTGAAAAAAACCCAACCAACTCTTAAATCTATTATGTATGGCATCCAATTGCTGTTCCACCATGTCAGGAGTCTTGTAGTGCCAACAGAAGTGACAAGCAGACAAATGAGACTGTACCTCCTCACATCACCTGTCCTCCCAACTCGGTTACTGTTTTTACTGTCTCTTATGGTGCCTCCCAGTATGAGGCCAAGGACAAATGCATTTAAAGACTGCATGTACAGTAATATTAAATGAGAAGAAATATTCAAGAAGAAGAAATATTTTAGCTGTTAGAAGTGCTAGGGAAGGACAGTAATAAGGCCAATACCAGAAACAACATTACGATAGAAGCTAATCAGATATCTATGGACGAAAGCAACAGCTTGTCTTACTTTCAATTTAATTTCCTGATGTATTTAAATGCTAATTACAGTAACTGCTTTTGTTTTAAGATGGCACTTTGGCCAGTAAGTGCTATGATTTCCTTCTCTGCCTACAGAGACTTTCTACCAAAGCAAGGACACAGCACGCAAATGCCAGCTGCCTACTTGCTTTCACGCTGAGCAAGTCTAGTACACCAGAGTAATGCAGGAAGGGAGAGGTGACTAACATTTTCTCGGGGGGATACTTTTTTGGAGGAGCTGATGCCAGACAATTTTACTTCCCAGAAGGCAGAACTCTGCAACCCCACCTGATGTCCCACACTTTCTGAGTAACACAGCGCATTGCTGCTTCCCTAGCAGAGAACATGCAACTGAATATAAAAAACCTGGTTAAGTATTTCAGAATCACCTAGTTTACTCCAGAACACTATCCAAACTTTTCTTAAAATTGCATTTTCCCTAACCCCAGAAGCCTAGAGTAAGATGGTGTGTTTGGCTGAGTCTGCTCCCAGATACTGTATCGTCAAAAGAAAAGTTTCCTGGCTTGTGCAGATAAATGACAGATCAGAGATGTCCTTCTCTAATCTTTCTGACCATGTTTCAAGGGTCCTGGTCATATAAAATGAGTGAATAGCTGCCCAGAGGACTATGCCATTTACCACAAATTACTTCTTTATGGAAGAATCAATTTTATAGTCTCCTGAATTTCAAACACTTGCCTTTTCAATCCAGTGGAATTACTCTTTTGAGAGCCAAGCCTGAGATAGATGACTCCAAGGATCTACTCTTGGGGCTATGAACTATCTGTTATAAAAATCTAGAGAGGACTTATAAGTCTGTGAAAAAGACTCCGAGTAAAGAAAACATGTATCAACACTTTAACATTATATGCCTAAAAGTGTCCAGATTAATTTGTTGAGTCTCCAACAATCTTCTGTCCCAACAGACCAGAAAGCTAAATTCAGGTCAATCTAATACAACAGAACCAGAAAGCGTTTTCAAGAGACAGAAGACGCTATGCTCCCCTGCATGCTGTCCTGGAAACTCCAACATGCGTGATTTTCTGCTCACGCGGGGAGAATTTTGCAAAGCTGAACTCATGAGAATAAGCTTTAAAAACATATTAACTAATTTCAACTCCTAAGAAGACAATATGCAACTTTCAAAACAAATACCATTGCAAGACATGGGGAACAAAATGAAATGCGTTCAGCAGAGATGATTCCAACAGCTCTCAAGCTCTTGCAGTCTCAAGAAGAAATCCATAACACTGATCATGGTTCCCTTAGTCCACGCTGCAGAGTACAAATCATCATTCAGGTGAAAGCGAAGGGAAAGTACACCCTCAACAGAACTTTCAACAATTCAAGCTGTCACGCAAGGCTTGACAAATCCACTTGCCTGCTCATAAGTGACACACAGAAAATTGCCCAGCTCAGTGCTCAGTTTCTGCAGATCCACTGCTTTTATTAGAAAGAATTAAAACCATAAGGATTAGAAAGATGACATCAACCAGCTATAAATGAGCCTAACATTTCACTGCATGCCTAAAACTCTGAGGATGTTTCTGTTACTCCACTCCTGCCATTGCAGAGCCTCCACTAGCAGCAAATAAAACAAGAATTCCAGTAGCTGGCCAACAGTACAATTTTTAGATCTGTCAAAAAAATGAAAGAAAAAGTTTTGTCCTGATGCTGCACGTATACTTAGGGCTTGAAACTGCTCATGTCAAGATGTGAAACTGCACAGCAAAGCCACATCTGTCAGGAGGCACAGTCATGCTCTTGCACCAAAATGGCATAATCTGTTCTTTTCTATATAGAAGATTTGTTACCCACCAACCATGGCTCCTTCTCCCTACAGGAAGATGAAGGCACACAGGAAAACAGGGCAACATGTAGAGGCAGTACTTGCAGGGCAACAGCTCCCAGACTAACCCCACAAGCTCTTCTGTGCTTCCTGCTGATGAACAAGCAATCACATCCCCGAAGACAGTGGAAAAAGATCTACATAGTCACACTGCCTTAAAGCATGTCCCAGAGTCTAATGCCACGTCCAAGCAGCAGTCGATCGATCTATAGAAATTCTCAACACTTATTTCTTGCCTTGCAAATCTCTGCAACAGGGATGTGAGTGGCTCCCATAGACAGTCCAGGATGCCTACAAGCCATAGGCACTAGTTCTGCCAGGAATATAAAAAGTGTTTTAAATACTTCTTGATTCAGCTGTCAATTATCTTTTCACTAGTATATTATACCTTTCATCTCCCCCTGGAGGTGCCTACACGCAGAAGAGGTAAACCTCTTTCACTGTATCCAGTAAACTTACGAGATATGAACAGAAATATAGGCTTTATTTGCCATTCCTCACTGACAAAGTGAGTATCAGATGAGATCAGTGCTTAAGCAGGTTATAGCAGCAGCCACTCTTACCATCAGATTTGACAGGTCTCCACAAACACAAGACAAAAAGATCTGGCTCATGCCCTGAGTGCCGAACAGAGGACCAAGACCAGGGGGGATGTTAGAAGACCAGGACACATTGTTGAAGACCATGGCACATCAGGAAGCAGTGAGGGCCGCTGAATTGTCTGAATTCAGAGTAAAGTTTAGGAAACATTGACCACTGCTTTGCTCAGACACGTGTTTTTACACTTAACTTGCCTAAGTCCTTACTTAGAAAAGTCTTTGCCAAAGTAAGCTGGTTTTCCATTTAAAAAGTGCTGATTTTGTAAACAGGTAGAATTCACCATTTCCCTTGTTTATGGTTTATATCTTACCTATGTACCTCAGCTTCTATTCGAGTTTCTCTGGCTTCACCATACAGCTACTAAACACGTGGGGGCTTTTTGTTTAAGCGCGCTAGTAGCCCCCAACAGTACCTGTACACTCTTTAGAGGATTGCCTTTATTTACCAAAATGACTGTTCTTGGATAATTCAGTGTGTAGGCACTCTTATTTCTCAAAGAAAAAGTGTTCCTTGCCATCACTTTCAAAATGGAGCTGACATTAGAAGACATTAGCTGTGACTTTCTACACAGACATCAGACACAGTAGTAGTATAACGAGAGATTTAAAAAACATTACCTTGGACTAGATTGATTCCTCCTGAGGTAATTAAGCCTTTGTTCTGATGTATATATAAAAATCTCATTAGCTGTTTCTGAGAGTTTTACTACACAGAGGACATGTTCAGTTGTTTGCAAGCTCTCATGTCTAAATTATTTCCAGATCACAAGTCCAGTATTCTCTAGCTTTCATCTAAATTCTTTCTTCTTAAACTTATAACCTCTCTGTCTATATTAAAAAATTTTATATTAATAAGCTCAGCTGATCAAATGATCCAGATCTTACTGCTCAACCTTCCCATCATTTTGATGACCTACTAACTCTCAAAGGTCTACATCTATATGATTTATTGGGATCTAGAAATTACTTCTGAGAAGTCAAATACCATCAGATTTAATATCAACTCCTTTGTAACCCCACTTGTGAAAAACAAACAAGCGTTAGAAGATGACTCGTTCCTGACAACTACTTCTGTCAGTTAGCCGGTTTTAATCCATTTAATGTGTACCTTATTAATATTGTATACAACTAATCAGAACGTTGTGTGATAATAAGTCAAATGCATCACTGAAGGCTAAGTATATTACAGCCATGGAGTTAACTTTATCAACTAAATGTAATCTAATTTAAAAAATTAAATCCAGGTTTCTTTAATAAGATGTCCTTCATAACACCACATTAACTCAAATTAATTAAATACTTGTCCTCCACTACTGGAACCTTGGATCAGCACTGTCAATAGTTGCCAAATAAGCTTCCCTCATCAGGAATTCAACCTGGCATCTCCCATAACCTCAGTCTGCACCTACTGGTTGTTCCCTTTCCTCCTGCCCCAAGTGTAAATCAGAACCAGATGATCTGCTAAAATTTAAACGACTTTTTAGATCTTCTATATTGCATACATATATCGATATTAAAATAGTTAGGAAACAGTAACAGCAAACAAAGAACATTCATTTTCTCATGAAACGGATGTGCACAGTTTTTCACTTTTAATACTACATCCACTGGAGAAGAAATGGAAGTGTTAAATGAGATCTGTCTACATCATGGATTAATTTAATAAAGTTAATAATTAAATGATTTTTATATTCAAGAACATAAATGTGATATATTAAAGCAATTGATAGCTAAAAAGCTCATTTTAATTCTTCACTTTTCAAGTATATTTTAAACTGTATTTTTTAAAGGACTAATTTAACTACAGATGTCAGTTGGCTGGTAATTCCACCAAACAAATGACTTTCCCCCTTCATTTTTGAGTTCAGTTACTTTTATTTGTCCCCAAGTATTCAGCAGAAACCAGTTATATCAATAAAAAACGTCAATTTTGATCTGCCTCATGAGATGCAACAGCTCGAGATAGATTTTCAGTCAGAAGACAGGGTGACTAGAACAGCTATTATTAACAGCCATTACACAGAGTGGCAGGACCAGAAGACAGCTCCCTAGATTTAGGCCGGATTAAGTGGATACTATACGCAGACAGACCTTCAAGCACTGTAAATAACTTTAAAGCTCTACATTGTGGTTGAACTCTCTCTGCTGTCAGAATTGGTTAGGTCACATCACATGAGATGGTTTACAGCAAAGTGACAAGCACTTTGCTAAATGGCAAACTGTATATGGCTTATCATAATAAATTAAAATTACTTAATACAGGTACTTCAGCAAAGGTCTACAAGAACTAGTGAAGTAAAGGAGATTGTTTGACATAGAACTAATCAGAAAATCACTATAGGAAAGGAGAAAATATAGCAGCTTTGCCAGAGATATCACTGGCTTTTAAATAACATTTTCTGCTTCTCCCCTGTGCTATCAAATCATTCTTTGGTTTTATGCCATCTGTACTTAGAATAGACTAGTCAAATAGAAATAATTTTTAATTGGGCAGACGCCCAAGTTTCATGACAGATAAAGCATCATGGGTAAATGCCCAGTTGTCAAGAGCCAAAGATAGGACATCAGTATTATTCATATTAAGAACGGAATCAAAGCAAACCTTTGCAACTAAGATGTTACATGGCAGTTCCTGATTTTGTTTAACAAAATGCATAGTGATCATGACAGCATTTAACTTTCCTTTTCTTTTCATACTTGTTTCATTTTATTTCTGACACATTTACCACCATCCATCTCAAAAAAAAACCCAAAACAAAAAAAACACCCATAAAATATAGAGCAATATAAAACTGAAAAGGGCTTCAAACCCAAATAAACTTAACCCAAAAAAGCTATTGGAGAAGGGCTCAAGTGATCACAGAAATGCTGCCATTTCTTCTTTATTATTATTATTATGTTCAAAGTCCCCCTTATTGCTCTCTGAAGCTCCAGGTTTGTATTCTGTAGCACTGCAGCATTCGTAATAGAACAAACAATGGGAAAATTACTTTTACTCAAGTATTTAATGCTTTTATGCTAATTACCTCTAAGAACTTCAAAAGAGACCACTTTATGCAGCATTCTCCTAGTGCCAGAATCCTGCTTGGGACAAGAGGCAGCAGCGGTTCTTCCTGGGGACCTGCCTTTGCCTCTGAGCTGCCCCATGCTCACTCCCCCAAATCGGTGACCTGCATGGTGAACCTATGCTGCTGCTCACCGGTTTCTTTAATGTGGTACTAGGGAAGAGGACAGCAAGCAGATTGCACGAACTTCTGCCATTCCTTTTCAACAGGAGCATCTCTTTATGCCCCTCCTGGATTATTAGTAAGGCTTTTAAATCAAGACTAGCTGAGAAGATATAAGGTCATTTCAGAAAGCATCTAAATATCTTGGAAATTTAAGCCCACATCCCCAAAATACTAAAGCACTGATTCATACTCTATCCAAAAAGATACAGTTGCCTTTAAAAATCCAGCCTTTAAAAGCTTAAATTCTACTGAAAAGGCACTATGGAAGTGGGACTACAGCACTTTTCAAAATTGAAACCAAGGTCTTTCCTTACATTAGCAGCAGCTCCTTTGATAATCTAAGCTGAAAGGAATCCGATATATTTTTCACACTCTAGCCTTACTTTTAATTCCCTGTTAACTTGGATAACGAAAACAGATGAATCCATTTCACTTGCAGCTTCTTGTGCACCAGGTGAGCTCGCCAGCCCCCAACACAGCCCGAGCCTGCCTTTGGGAAAGCACAGCTCCTCGAGGCTTCTCCAGGCAAGTGAATTGAATTATGTCTACCAGTCTTCATTAGACAAAATGGGAAAGGAGAGGCTTAAGGATAACATTTAACAATTGCGGTGACTCTGTGGGAAGAACACAGATTTTTAATTTCTCTTTTTGAATTTTAATAATTGCAACTGAAAACAGACACCTTTTTTAAAATGCACACAATATGGAAATAAACTGCAGTTCTCCAAACTATTCTGTTTACTTTCTTACAAAATAATCAATGCAATAAAAGCTCTTTAAATTGCTACAAATCATCCTTTCCAAGTGTACAATCATTCAGATTTTCATCTTCTTGATCACAGCTAGTCAAAACAAGACCAAGATATACAAAGCTCACCTGCAGCTCAAAAAAAAAAGTGGTATTTTTCCTTTGTACTACTATTTTTATAATACATTTTATCATGTTTCCCTTGAGTGAGTTTTCTACATAGTCTTGCAAAACTCCTTTACAAATACTCCAAGCTTTTGGGGGAGAATAAAAAAGTTTCACCTATTTATTCCAGCTGCTTTCAGTACTTACAGCAATTACTGCACTAGGGTGAACTGCAATTTAGAGGCTACCCAGACTCATGTTCCCATTCCATCATTTACCAGCAGTTTAATTTTGTTCTCCTTATATTCACTAACCATGTTAAGAATCTTTAAAAACAAGTCTACTGCTCCTTTAATTAGTAATTTCCTGAGTTGTATTCTGCTTTCATTTAACCTCTTAATGACTAACAACAACAAAAAAACCTTGTAATAAAAGCAAATCTGATTAGCTTAACAGAAAACTGGAATTTGACCTTAATATACCGAACAAGTGTAACTGTGGAAGCTGTATATTGCATTTGAAAGGGAAGTGGGCATTACGGATGGCCTTTGGAGCACATTTGAGTATTATCACAGAGGAACAAGAGATCCAGTTGAGGTTGGCCATTTGCTGCTATAGGTACCATACGGAGAATTGGAGCTTCTGCTCTGCCTCCACAGAGAAGAGAAATAATGAAAGGAAAAACAGAAGGTGGTCAAAGAGACTTGTTTATCATCTCCTGGCAGAGCTCAGTACAGAAACACATTTTCAACTTCTGGTCCAAGCCTTAGCCCCTGGATACGCTGATCCTCGTCCCAGCTGGTCGAGTTGGCAGTGTCTCAGCTGGTAGCTTTCTTGACTTCTGTTACTAGATGAGCATTTATTATAATTCTAGTTTTCTGTTCTCATATGACAACTGTTGTGCAGGGCAAGCTCATCTACCCCCATTAATGAATTACTGGTATTAATAGTATCAAAAAACCAAATATTTTCATACCACAGGATGTATAGGGGGAAAAGCCTTCATAAGGCTATGCACTGTCACACTGGCACTTAGTGATGCTTTGATGCACTCGCACCCAGACAACAGCAACCTTTAGCCTCAGAGGAAATCATACATTTAGGCCAATATGTAATTCATTTACTAAGGATTCTCAAGTGCAATAAATCCTTAAATAGGGAATACCACTAGACTTCACAGAAAATTAATCTGATACAGTTTCCTAGTTGGAAAAAGATAAAGCATACCATATTCTATGAACTACCTATCTTTATTCAAAACAAAGATAATTATATAAGCCACATACAGCTTTTGAGTTTGCTATCTACAACTATCAAACTATTACCTCTCTTTGAATCTTCTTTGAATAAAAAGGAGGAACAAACAACCAAAAAAGCAAACAAATAACATCTTACCAGCCTGATGAAATCCTAGTGGCTTCTCACACTCTCARAAGTAAAATGTTACCCTTTTGCTTCCTGTTTCCCACTCTCCTTTCCTAAAAACCCTGTTAACATGAGGAATCTGGTTTTGTTTTTACAACTTCTTGATTTACTCCACATTGAACTTTTCCAATAACAGTGAGTTCATGTAAAATTTGTCTGTGTAGATTCTTTGTTGGCTAAAGATCATGTCTATATTTTCTTGTACTTGCTATTAGGTTCTTTGTTGGCTAAAGATCATGTCTATATTTTCTTGTATTTGCTATTAGGTACAGTAGCCTTACAAGCATTCCTCTTCCCTAATCCCTTTGGACTTCTGTATCTTTCAACAAAGCCTTTTCGTAATCCTGCACTCCGACTTAGAGCAGCATTTGCTTTCTCTAATCACTCTGAAAATCAAGACCTTTGAATGTGATTATAGATACTGTTTTTTATATTGCCTAGAATTCTATGACAAGAGATCAGAACTACACACCAAATCCCCACTAAATCTTTGTGTGCTGCTGAGGCATTTTCCTGCAACATACCTGTCCCACTTGTATCTACTTATACTGAAATCTGGGGTGTGCTGCTTGGTTCTTCTCATTTCAGTGGTCCTCACCACCATGCTGCAAGAAACAACCCAGTGTTCACAGGCTGTATATGGCACACAAACATTTTTTGCAGACTATGGACATGTGTAACAAACCCTCGGGTAGGAGTGAAGTATTGTGGCGAAGCCCAGACTCACTGGCGTTTTCCTTCTCACCTCTGCAGATACGGATGTTTAAGAGTTTGTTTAACAGTCCTCTGCCAGCCTCCTGCATGTAGATCAGGAGGGATAAATGGGGAATAACAGGTCTTGCCAAAAAAAAATCTGGCAAATTTCACGTGTCTTCTCTCCCCAAAACTGTGACTGTAGGATTGGGACTGCAAGAATCTTCAAGAAGCTGCTAATAACCCCACAGGGCACTGCTGCTCCAATAGCCTTTTGAGAGAGATGCACTCCATACCTGTAACGACAACTCCTGAAGCTCTTAAGCCTGTAAGACATTGTGCTCCATCAGGGCTTATTTAAAGCGATTTTAAATATTATATAGAGAGGGTGGGTGGGTGTGTGCGTGTGTACACAACCCCTATAAACTGAAATACATACAAGTAATATTTTAAACATACATAGAACCTGGCTAGAGTACTTGAACTCCATTCTTCTTTCACCCACACAGCCTGTTTCATTATATCACGCCTTTCAGACTTTCCATGATCGGCATTTCCAATAACTTCACCAGCGATGAAAACGCATTTTGGAGGCTAACTAGTGCTATTTAAAAAATAACAGTATTCCTTTTGGTCTCTTTCCACCCAACTGGTATTAACCCTCATTAACAAAGGTTTTGACAGCCCATGTATCTGTGGAAAGCCCTCCTGAATCTTTCTGTTCTTTGCAATATTGAACAGAGCAAGCTCCGTGCCAAGTACCCAGATCTTGAAAACACTCCTGATAACTTCATTTCTTTCAGAATTTAACCATTCAAAAATCACTGTTTTTCAGCTCTTAAGACATCTTAAATTCTCCCTGCAATAACAGATTGTCATTACTTTATGCTTTTAGAAAGACAAAACGTTGAATGGGAACACACAAAAGATCAGGCTGATAACAAGCAAAATTCTGAGCTCAGGTGTTTTTAATTTCTACGTTAATCTCAATTTTTTTCAGCTTCTCTACTTCCTAAATAATTTTTTTACCAAACTCCTTTCACCATGATTTTCTGAACTATCCTCTCGCAGGTTCATTACTGCCTATTATAATCTGTCCACAACATTTCTACAAAAGATATATATCCCATATATTCCAAATAGCAGGACAGATACTGTGAGACACCTTTCCTTGCTTTAGTACATTGCATGTGGCTGAAGAGCAACTAAAAAAGACTGAAAAGATACAAGTGAAGAGGGAGGGAAGGAGGAGGAAATAAGGATGCTTGCAGACTTGCTCTCTGGTGTAGTTAAGTAGCAAAAAGGGAAAGAAGAGCAAGAAATAAAATTAAAAAGAATAAATACCAGTTATTAGGCTGGTTCTTAGCATGTCTCTATAGACATTTCAGAAATGGCTGCCAGCCAAATATTTTTAAGCAATTTCAAAGAAACAAGATATGAAAACAGAGATGTTAAAAATGAAGCTGGAAATTTGAACTGATGTTTAATGCCATTATAAGTCTGGAAAGCAAGAGAAGCTATAGTTTCGGCCATGATTCTTCGCTGATACGTGTGTACGGCAGCCTCACCAGAGTTCTGCTCTCTGCTTCAAACTCCATGTCAGCAGTTGGAAACACAATCATGGTTGGTACAGAATTTCCCTGTTACCTTTTCTATACACCCCATCCAGAAAAAAAGCAGCATGTAGCATGCACGTAAAAAGCCGTATTTTGAATTCTGAGCAACATATATTCAGTCCAGCGTGCAATATGATTTAACATGTATTTTTAGAGGAATATCTTGCAAGACAACAGTTTGAAGTATTTGTTCAAGGAAATGTCATTCCTATCAACAGTCCTATTCTTTGGAGAGTCACATCAGACCACTCTTTCACAGCAACAGGTAGCATAAGAGTTTCAAGGCCAACGTTTTTTGCCGAGTCTTTTGCATAAGATCAAGTCTGTATTAGAAAAAACACAGCTTTGTTTTTTCCCCCTCCCAATTCTTAACAGCTTTCTTTTTTTTATTATTCCATAAAAGTGTTCCTCAGCACACATTGAAAGCTAATGTTGTTCACACTCAGTCCAGCATTACCATGCAGGGTTTATAAGTATATCTCAGAGAGGCACGCTTCTAGGGAGTTTAACAGATACTTTGTTATAACAATACAAATCAGCAAGATTAGTGGCTTTAAAAAAGTATTCTTGTTAGCAGTATGCTGTGTGAACATTACTTTTATCAAAACCATGTGCCAACTCACCCTACAAATAAATTGCAACCTCATAAAATTGTCAAAATTGTATCCCTTAGGAACAACAAAAGTTTGATTCACACGCACTTTCTGCATTGTAAAATATCTCATATTTTGTTTCTCCGATGTAAAGTGTAATAGGCTACATAATTTGATTTATACTTTGGGGATCTGGTACATCTATTAACTATGTAAAAGACAGCACACCAAATATTTCACAGTTTACGCTCCAAGTTTCAAATATTCCCGATACTGAAATAATGAATGGGTGCAGGCAAGAAAGCATTGGGGGAAAAAAACCAAAAACCCAACAACAAAAAAGAATTGTCTGCTGACTATTGCCAGCCTAAATCATTATAGAGTAAAGCAGGAGCCAGACTGGGAAAACATTAAGAGCCGAGAGACCAAAAAAAAATTAGCTTCCTAATGAAGTAGTAGCTTTCTAGTATTGSTGTGGGGAAACACTTTCATTCATGCCTATACCATTATTTACATTGAAAATAATATTCCTATGTGAACTGAGAAAAACTATTTTATTATTAATAAAACACAATTGATTAATTTGAAATATGAAGAGGAAATAACACTAGACAGATTGTTACTATGAATGAAAACCTTACCTCAATTCACAAATTCCTAATTTTGGAAATGAAGATCATACATGCCAGTTAGTAGCCACTTTTCAAAAAATCCCCCACAAATACTTGTTAAAAGTCATATCAGAAAAGTCTGTCACATGCACTAAAAACCCCTGACATTATATGCACTTTAATACAGGAACATTGACAGCTCTCTGTGCACACGACGAGAGTTAAACCTGTACTTTCGAACAATTCTTTCCATTTTTCAGATGATGAAAACACAAGTTTTCTGGATTTTAATAGTAAATAAGTTGTTCTGAATAGTGGAAACAACTGCTATAATACACATATTAAAACTTTAAGATCAGAAAGATCAGTTCTTCCTTATGTCCAAGTTTTACTAATGTACCAAAAAAAAGCCTGTGCATACGAACAGTAAACCCCCAGGTCCCCAAACAATAGTATTGCCCCCCTGGCTATAAAAATGACAAACTACATCCACAGTAGCAGTACACCCAAACCCTGTAACAGATTAGATTTAAAATTGAGCAATGCACCAAGGCAGCTATTAGTCTTTCAACTCAAGTGTCAATTTCAAACAAATTAACGACCGAGCAGTCTCAACCAAATGGTGTCTTGACAATTACAAACTGCATTTCTAAATCCAAATTCCAGCACAATATTCCCGAGTAAGTTTTCTGAACTGTAGTGATTTACTTGAGTAAAAAAATACTGCTGCATGTGGTTCTGAAATATTCTGCAAGCTATCACATCCACTTCACCATCCAATTCTTTAATGAAAGACACATACTGGAGATGAAAGAAAAGGAGATCAGAGCAAGAATTTGATATACAAGAGCTGAAAGTTACATCACACATGCAATCCTTGTCAAATTCCTTCAACTACACCCATCTACACATAATCTATAGCTAAGATGAAACTGAATATTCTCCAAGAACAGCATGATGTGAACCGTATCTCAGCTTGAATCTACAAAGGAATTGGCCAATAGTTGAGATCTTTGCACACTATCATCTATTTTTGGCACACACTCTTGGAATTAGAGATGACAAGTAAGCAGACAATAACAACTAATTGTATGGCCCTTCCCTTTCCCTTAGAGGAATCTCCCTTATTTTTTTTTCTTTTCAAAGCTTTATAGATTGATTGTAAAGCCATGTTGTGAATCAAAAGAAAGCCACTACTCATTACCTAGTTAGAATTTCCTGGGCTCTTACTGTCAAGCTATTTCTCTGCTGTTTGATCTCGAGGCCACCAGCAATGTCTACAAGCACACTACCTATCATGGCAGCTGATACGCATTTTTTCCCAGATCCCTTTTCAGCAGCTTGATGAATTTCCACCTGCTTCCAGTTCTAAAGAGAACCACCAGGATAAATGATTCATGGATTCAAAATACTTGTTCGGTTTGAAAAAAAGAAAAATATATGTAAAACCAGCTAGGAGTGACTCAGAGTTAAAGAAAACTGAGTGCGTGGTCTACTGGTGTAGACCAACATGCCCAGCTGTGATTGCCTATGCTCCATCTGAAAAATAAAAGAAATAATGCTTTTTTTTTCAGAAAACAAAGATTTAAAACTACTGTTGCCACTGTAAAAGTTATCTCCCAGCAAGGAAAAATACATAAAAAGACATATGCTTTCTGCTCATCCCTATCAGCTTCTAAGTTTCTTCCTGATGTATGAAAGATGGCATGGAAAGTTTCATTTTCTGGGGGTTTTTTATCTCTGAAATACCAGGAAAGATCAAGCCTCTTCTTTCCAGTGTTGCTGGAGGGCACTGCTCAAACAATCCACTGCTCTTCTCCAGTCCTTCAGCAGGCAACAGCACTCAGTCCTTCACTCAGGTTCTTTCTAGATAAAAGCAAATACTTTAAGCCAAGTTTTCATCGCTGCCAGCTTTGAGAAGCTGTGCCTCGTGTTTTAGTACAAACAGAGCACACTGCTAAGAATGGCAGGTCCCCACCAGCACCCCCACCTGCCACTGCACAAGCCCTAGCAGCTGTGGCTAGGGCTGGGCAGCAGCAGCCCTGGTTGGATGCAAGAGAAGGTACCTGTAGGAGTTGAGCATATCTGTTGGGCCTGGGGACTTGCGTGGTGAGGGACACTGGATGCTAGCAGAGGGCTAATCAGCAGGTGTGGAAGCAGTGAAGGAAGATGAATGGCACTTGGTAACAATCTGGCATTTATTTGGAGTGACAATGGTGACAGCTGTGATTTACCATGATTTGTAGCTGTAAGTTGGAAGCCTGGAGCCCCACACCCTGTTCAGGTGTTGAGGATCAGTGAGAGGCCACCAGCAGACCGTCAAGACAAACTTGGTGCAGAGTGCTGGCTGGCTGGCATGAAGAAGCAGGACCCCATACCTGAACTGGTCCCACTAGCACCCTATGCACTCCCCACTCAGCCCCACTGACCATGGCCAAGCAACCTGGCCCAGTACAAACCCGTAATACGCAACCTTTGTCTCACACATTCAAAAGTAGAACACTCGAACAGTCTCCACCTACGCATGCTTACACCCTGATTTTTCCAAGCTATCTTTAAAGAATCAAAGCAGCAGCAAAGGGCACAACCCTACCCTTCCGCCCTGCGTCACCTCACTRAACAGGAGGGGAAAGTGGAGCAAGATAAAATGTATAGACTGAACATTGAAGGAATGATTACACCTGGCAAACAGCAAAGTAACTTAGCTAAAAATAATATTCAGGGATCACTCCCACAGATGTAGGTACAGCCAGGGTGCCTGCAGAGCAGCAGTACATTTTGTGTAGAGCAAGCGGGATAACCTACAGGAGGTTATGGAGCTCCACGTAAGAACTGGCCATCTCACCTGAGCTCCGTAACATGGTACACAATCTCAGGGCAGTGCATTTCCCCATAAAATTTTGGAATAAACTTTTAGATTTTTGTCATAATATTTTGGAATAAACTTTTGAACCGCTGAAAGGCCTCACAAAATCTTTTAGAATTACTTCTTCATGCAATTATGCATGTTAAGCATAACTGAACCAAAACCTAACATACCTTTCCTCAAAAAAAAATTGACAAATTTCACTGGAAGTTCTACACAATAGCTAAAAGATAATCACTTGTGTCTGCCCACACAAATGAATCTTCATCCTTTAGCATGAGCCCAACAGAAAAAACTTACCCCTTTTTTACTTGCAAGGTCCTCTCTTCATTTCTCAAAAACAGAAGCTCTTCACTTATCGTTGCCTGAGACTATTTTGAGTATCATCAATATTTTAAATTTAGAAAAGTACCAAACAATGTAATAAATACAAATCACCAAATGAAAAAAAAAGTACAAATGAAGGTGACCCTTCCCGTCCTAGGGTTGGTGTATTTAGGACCAATTTGTCTTTATGCCTCAGTGCAGTATTATGGTGAGTGAAAGGTGCTTCCGGCCATCTCAGACTTGAACTTCAGAGATAGGTAGCATAACATCCCTCTTTGCATCTCATGACTACTTTCACTTTTTGCAAAATCCTTTGAACACGTGATGCAAGTTCTATCCATTTCATCACAGTTTTATCACAGTTAATGACCAAACCATGCTCAGCACTGAAGAAGATACATAAGAAAATGGAGAGAGGTAGGGGCAGGAAATCTGCTGGGTTTGGATCTGCTATTTTAAGTAATAGACAAATATTATTTTAATTTCTGCTAGGAATAATGCACATACTTTGATTGATAAGACAAACAAACAAACGCCAGAATTAAGGAAGTGAAAATGCAGACGTTGCATCTCTTCAAAAGGAAGCAGATTCCCCCGAAGGCAAGCATCGGCTCCTGGGATTTTACCCCAGGTTCTACCCACTGCCTTCCACAGACCGATGGCTGGAAGATGAACATCTTCCTCTTGTTCACCAAAACATTTCACTCATGCATACTGAATATCAGATGGTAACCTGTGTTCCTAAGCAACCCCACGCTCACTCCACATCCTCGCCGCCTCTGCCACTGGTAGACAAGAGGTTTTAATCATCAATTCACACTGCACCCAACGTGCAAGAATCCCATCATGAGAGGCTTGGGCGCAGCACTGCATTAAGCAGCATCAGGCAGCTTCAGCCCCTGTTTTGTCTTCACCAAGGCATGCAGAGTATAACTAAAAGACAGCATTGTTACTTTTGAGTTGTTTATAAAGACAAGCTTTGAAAAAAAATCCTGGCTTAAACATAAAATGCTTGCACACACACGCTAAAAATTTATATTCTTGCCAGCAAGTATGGAAACATTCTTTTAAAGGTACTGAGGGTTAAACTTTTTTCTGACATTTATAATATTCAGTGCTGGAAAAAAATCTCTGCAAAGAATAATTGCTCCCACAGGGACCAATCCACGGGTCACAGTTTTTTGCACTTGACGGCAACAGAGCCTTGAATGAGATTTTCTATAAAACCCAGACTTAAGCTTGCAGCATAATCACAATGTTTGCCCTAGCTCTAGAAGCTGAACTGAAGCACCACTTCTACAGTGTAATTATTCCACATATGTTCCAAAAACCTGTGGGGAAATTTTATTATTCAGAAGAATAAATAGGGTAAAAATAAATGGTTTTTAATTTTAGCCAATTTTTACACTCCTTATGAATTTTCATTTTTCTTATGCAAGTTTAAGTCCATGGGAGAGAGGATTTGCCTTGAAGAAATAATTAAACTTTCATCTTCAGTTATGCTTCTTAGCAAATACACAGCCACCCACATAGCACATAACACACAAGTGCTATTCAGTGACACAGAATGCCAACATAATCACCAACGCTTCAATATCTCCCTTTCAGTTTAAAATTGAATATTTGAAGTTTGAACTTCTGTTCAACAACACAGAGTTAGCAGAAGCGCAGTCAGGGCTTAGGTTAGAAGGAGGCTGGGGTCCCAATATAGAGCTTAATTTGCCCTCAATACTTTTTTGAATACTTGAGCTATTCTTAGAGAATAATGCAGTAATTTGTCATATGGGATATGTAAACCTACTGCCTTAAGGATAATAAAAGATTTTAACACTCAGTTTGTGATTACAATGTCTGAACCAGGTTTAGGCAGCTGCAGAAGTCAGAATTTTTCTGAGAAGGGAAGCTGAGGAAGCAGAACTCCATCTGGTTCAGGAAGATGCAGGCACATTTTGCAAGTAAGTCTACCCATGACACCTTCTCCAATTCCTGGGAACATTTCAACACTCCTTTCTTAATGCAGGGGCCAAACAAATGACTACACAGGTGCTCTGTAAGGCAGGTCACAAAACCTGCATGTCCCCAACCTCATTCGCAAACAAGCCGCACCCTGTTCACAGCGTCCTACTGATCCTTTCACTGGCCTCAAGCATCCATACACCATCTCTGCAAGTGCTGCTCTTTTTCCCAGAGCTCAGGCTGTTTTCCAGCACCCGAGTTGGCTGAAAAGAAGGGCAGAAAGACCAAACACCAACAGTGGAAATCAGAGGTTAATGCAGACTGATGGATGAAATACATGAACAGATTCATTTTTAATGCTTATCCTAAACTGCAGTAGGGGCCCAGAGAGCAGCAGTTTAGCAATCTTCCTGAAGATGCCAAATCTGGCTCCAAGGACCTATCGAACCTGGTAAAATCACTACACTGATCTCAAGTGCTAGAATCAATACGAAAATGAAGCACAAAGTAATACAGAAAACTACCAGAAAGAAGTTACAACACCCGTTCAAGAACTCTTCCAAGTAACAGAGACCTCCTTTCCCCACTGACCCCAAATAACCAACAAGCTCACTTGACCCAAACAAATTCTAGACCCCCTAGGAAGGTCGTATGGACACAAGCCTCTTTGATCTGCAACAGCAACAGAAACAGCGTTGGCCAGGGCCTTCCTCAGTTAAATGGTTTTTTGTCATACGATAACGACTTCCTTCTCACAAAGACACAATTTCTGATCAAAACCAGATGACTCCTCCCTCAACACAAACATCTCTGAAATCTCCCAAAATCTTGCAGGATTGGGAAGCCAACTCCTGAATGCTATTGCCATTTCCAACCCAAACAACACATTAGTCACAGACATGATGTTCTTCTCCTTCAAACAATAAAGAAAAAAATTATCCTGGAGAGTTGACCCAATCTAATGTGTTACACCCAGTGTCAAACCTTCCACTACGGAGCAAATCTAGAGATTAGACAGGCAAAAGAGTATTAATAAATCACATCTAACATCCTAAACTTCACACAACCCTAACATTTACAACTTACAGGTACACCTTGCACCCAAACAACTTCACACAATTTTTACAAATTATCTGCTAACCAGAGACATAAGAATGCCTGCCCACCTCTGGCATTCAGTGCTGACCAAGAGGACATAGCAGGTTCATTTTGAAATAAGAAAGCAGCAGAAATCCAGTCCAATACTTCTGAAAGATATGAGATTTTACAAGAGGATTGTACCAAGTGAGAAGTGATGGCAAATGCACCTTACATGAACGGATTAACTTGTGGAGCCTTCAAATATCACATATCTCATTGGTTCTTTTAAATATACACGTTTCAGTAGATGAATTGGAAGACAGAGTCAGTTGTCAGCAAAGCTCTTCATATCCCTCACTTCCCAAGACTGCCTCAAGGCTCAATTTGATCTACTCAGGAAGAGCTGTTGAAAGCAAAATCCAAATAACCCAGAAATAATGTTGGGTTTTGATGAGTTCTCAACAGGGGCAAATTCCTTTTAGCAGAAACATCGGCTCTACTGCCTAATATGATTCAAGTTCCTCCCCAATCCTAAGTTTCACTTAGAGTTCATTTTCCATCACTTCTGCCTGGCAATTCAACTCTATTCTGCCCTGCTACATGACTCAACGTTAGTTACGCATGCTGTCTTCAGTTCTGCTCAGACAGCAGAAATGCAGCATAGTTGGGCACAAAGAATTCAGCGCTAAGCAAACTCCAGTACTCTTGCATCTCTCACTACAGGCAACCACCTGCAGCTTTGTCCTTTGCTGCCTTCATTGACTTCCCATACATATATTTTTTCAATTATTGTTTGTAATCTCAGACCTTAATAAGCATCAAGTGACCTAAGCCTACCATCTCCAAACAACACTCAAAACCCCATGACCAAGACCTAGGTCAAAAAAACCTACAACACTTGAGAGCAACACAACATTCTGCAAATGAAACCAAGCTCATCTGGATGGAGAACCAAACTAAAAAGACTATCACATATCATCCTGTAATTATAATGCTGACCTTGTGTTTTTCAATACTGCTGATAATGGGTACACTAAAAAAAACCATCACCTGCCAAAATAGTACACAGTTCTGCACAATTCTCCCCCTAGAGAGATGATTCAACAACAGAAAACCAAACAAAAATCAAACAAACAAAAAAAAGAAYCATCAGGATAGATGTTAGAAATGCTGTTTAATAAGCTGGAAGGTGGCACTTGCACACTACGGTGATGAGGATGCTCTAAGAATCAATTTGGAAAAGAATTTATGCCGGGGGCACACCAGCAGCAAGGAACAGAATCTGCTCATTTTCTTTTCATCTGTGTAAAATGGTTTTGATTTTCAGAAGGTCAGTGTGCGACATCATGTTATTAATGGACAGTCTTGGTATTCTACCCATTTCCTTCAAGTTGGGCTTCTAGTCTCTAAGCGTGATCACGTAGCAATTCTGGTTATAAAAAGATGAGGGCCAACAAACACAAAATTCTCATCTCTCTGCTTTGACAGTAATTAGCAAAAATTATTGAACTAAAGCTTACAATGCAGATAAAGCCTCACATATGGTAGAATCTTTACTTTTGACTTGTCTGAACAAGCATGAACAAAATCCACAGTAAATAATAATCAGTTCAGCCTGCTGTCTTTTACAAGTTCCATTTCACATATCTCCAATCTTAGCTTGTCATTAGTAATGCTAATTAGTTCACTATCTCAATGCCACGCTAGATTCAGTAAAAACTGAGATCATTGCTAATTTGAGAAGAAAGCTTGTTCTTTCCTTAATATAAATAAGAGTAATAGTCACTCTACGAAACACCCACAGAAACTAATATTGCTTGTAATTTTCAATCGGATTCAAAATTTAAATAAAAATTGCGACTACCTTTTGATTTCCAAAAAGATAATAAAAGGGTAATTACGAATTATCACAGCACTAACTACATTAACAACCCTATAAGGACAGACAATGACACAGCATTTAAAGTTGGGTTATATCTTGCTATGCAAGAAAGCCCCATTCTGTACGCATGCACGTTGCATACATCCTTCCACAGCTCTCTTTCTGAAGGGAACCATTTTCTAATACCAGCATAGTAATTTTTCTTTGGTATCTGTGGGCCGATAGAGGGTTTTATTTTAAAGTTCTCACACAGTCCAATTCCACAATTTTTTTGTAGAAGACAAACCCCCATTATGTGGAACTTCAATCACAAGTCACAAAAGAGACCTGTGCAATTAAACAGCACTCTTCTACACAAAGAGCTAATTAAAGTGACATCCAGGAGGTGAACCAAGCTGTCCTCTACTGAAAGAGAGRACATACGAGCTTGCCAAGGGACCTCCTGCAAAGGGAAAATGCTGAGAGGTTACTGGGAATATACTGGAACTGCTCTGCTCCCTCCCAGCAGTTAATGGAGTCCACCACCAACCACTATGACCACACAGACCAGCAGTTCAGGCAAATCTGGTCTCAGAGGTTCCAGTGCCCCCCATGTTCCCCTCCCCAGAAGGTTTCTGCCCCCCACATTTCTCCTCTCAGCTGGGGAGAGGGGGAGAGCCGGGCAACTGAAACAGGTACATGTTTGCCAGGGCTGGGGCAGCTGGAACCTCTCAGAGTGGATTTACCACAGAGGAGCACTTCTCCTAAAGCAGATGAGGTGCTGAGACAGGAGATCTCCATGTTCAGGAGGTAATCCTCACCCCCACTTCTGCTGAATCGAGTGTGTGTACAAATGCATTTCTGCCTCTGTGTGTCACAGAAGAGGAACAATGCTCAGGGGTTTTCTAAACCAATTTTTAAATTCAGATTTATTTTAAGACTATTTACAACCTTAATTCAGCTGGATTAGGAAATCAGCGGAGACAGCCTAATTTAAAACATCAAAGGACCAGATGTACCCGACGGAAGGTAGGCAGGAGGGGAAGGCTGCAGGAAGTGTCCCTCTGAATCCAGTTGCTCTTCCCAGCAAAGGTATTATATCTGACTTCCCTCGGGGCACTGGACACCTGAGATTCAGTGGCTCGCTCAACCTAAGCAATTAGCAGCTACCCGACATGCTGTCAGAGCTGCACTAAGCTGCCTACCTGGCCCTGGACCACTGTAGGTCATTTTGTACCACCGTTTTTAGGAAGATCTGGGTGACCCCGAGCTGCTGTCTCCCACCAGGCGCTCCCCTGGCACAGGTACGAAAGCACTGGCTCATCTAGTTGCTTCCCTGCCGGCCCCAGTACGAACCCTGTTGAACAGAAGCTCCTGGGCTGCTGTGCAGTGCGGACATTTTGCTAAAAACAGAAATTGCTGCTGATCCATTTCTTCCTTCAACCCTTCTACTAGAACTAGATATAAAGCCAAATAAATAATATTGAGTACAGGATTGTCTTAGTACCAAAACACTGCCCAGACAGCAGACACATACACCAGTCCTATCACACAGGCGTGCAGAAACAAAGGAGAAACCAGTGTGGGTTTTTTTTTTTTTTAAAAAAACATGGGGAAAGGCTACCTTCCTCCTCTCTTTCAGATGTTTTTCATGTGTTGTCAAGTTTTAAATCCAGCCTTTTGATAGCAGTAACCTACATTTAAAAAAACCCATCACCTCTAATTGCGAGGCAGCTTTGGGAAACAAGGCAGTCAAGCCATTTTCAGGCTACGCAATGCTACCAACTGTTTAAAAAATTGCCTTTATGTTTAAAAAAAAAAAATTAAAGGAAAAGAAAATCACATTTCAGTAACTGAGCAGACTGACATGCTGCTTGAGATTAATGGTGTGCTGGTCTCTTGTTTAATAAAAATAAATCCAATAAATCCTATACACAAATACCAGTGAGGGTCATGGCAGAATTCAACACCATTCCCATGTCAAAAAGCAACTGTGAAGAATTCACCCATGTATTTTTGTCAGCTGCAATGGGCATTCTTGTTTACTATCCACACATATGCGAAGGACTTACAAAGGCTATGCTTGAGCTGAAATTCTAAACACAAAAACCGGATCATGAAAAAAATAGAAATATTTTTTAAGATTATTTGCTGCAGAAGTCAGTGACTTTCTCAAGAACATTCAAAGAGCAAAATCTATCAGGAGATCGTAAGTGGCAAATCCTGATTAGCTAAAATAATCAGCATTTCACTAAAAGGAAATACCCAAAGGAAAATAAAATTATTCTGGCTCTTTTCTAGTGAAATAACATCTATGTTTTATTTTCAGTTTGTTCCACTGGAGCAGAGGAGAGAGAGATAAATGAAAGATGAGAGCCGTAATCCATGAGAGCACCCTCAGACTTCCACAGATAGTGAAATTTAACATTGACAGATATGACAGCAACTCATCTCAGAGTCTAAGCTCTGCTTCGGAATCGAGGACAGCACTAAAAAGAATAGGGATAAAGAACTCATATCAGTCTTGGCTAGTAAGAGAGGCAAGGTGTAAAAATAGTCTGTAAGCATTGTAAACCAAGAAGGAAACACCTCTGTAGCCACCTTCTTGCCATTTTATTCTTTAAATTGTTGCTGTTACAGCAGAGTGGAGTTTAAGTTTAGTATTAACTACTACAAAATCACCACAATTATTTGTATGGTTGTACAGACCTAAAAGATCCACTGCACTATATACAGAGGGGGCATCTGTACAGTTGGGCAACAAGCTCTTGACCTGGCTGGCACATGCTCTGAATAAACTCCAACTCCCGCCTCTACAACCACATCTGGAGAACCAGTGTCACACCCAGGAACGTCTCCAGCTGACTGGTGGTAACCGGCTGCTGCAAGATCGTATGGAACATATATTGCCCTCCATCACTTGTACCAACCTTAGCACCAAAGCATTTAAAGTCATAAGAAGGAAATGCAGGCAAACCTTACAGAGAGGAAAGCAGACATGCAGAGATGAAGTGGCTTCCCCTAGCAAGCTGATAATAAAACCAACAGTGCCTGAGCAGTGCCCAAGAGCTACAGGATGACGTATCGTCTGAGCAGGTATGGTCAGATTCTTCTTACTTTGCTGCTTTCACTGATGGAAACAACATGCAAAGTACAACAGTACCCACCTCTGACACTGCACATCACACTACCTGCCCTTTACAATAGCTAATTGCTCTTTTGTTTTAAAAGAGTCCACTCTACAGGATCAGGATCCAAATTTTTGGATTCTAGGTACTGGAATCACAGTTATTTGCATGGTAGCACTAAGGTGCTCCTGTGTTCAGCAGTTGCAGAAGGTTCAGAGATAGTCATATAATCTAGGGAGATCTTGGACAAGGGAATAAGCGGTTAGGCCTGGCTTAGTGCTGCCCACTATCATCAAGGCAATGATGACTACATTATCATTTAATGAATTCAGGACTGTGCACACACTCCTATCACCGGGCCTTCAGTGCTATTAAGAACAGGATAAAAACCCACAAAAACAGGCAATGCATACAATAGCTACGTGTCAAATACTGTGTATGTAGCAAGTTGCTCTTCTGTTGCTACAGCATACACTTTCACATCATTCCCCAATCAAATCAACAATTCCAAGTAGCCACGCTACAATCCAAATTGTTCTCTTCAATAAAAAAGGGAACAAATGAGAAAATGCACAGAAGCTTCAAAACTTCATTGGGTAAATACTAAGCAGATGAATAGGCAACACTCTAGAAATTGATAAACACTGATCTAGAAGAAGGTATCTCCAGTACTTTAGAGCATCCTGAAACAGATGACTGTAGGTCCTAATTAGTACTTTCAGTGCGTATGTATATATCTATATATATACACAAAATACTTTTGTTTATATATACACACTTGAAACAACTTAGCTGAAATCACAGATTTTTTTCACATACTTCTCGAGCTGAAGAGATTTCTTTTATCATTTTGCTGTATTTTAACAATATATTCACTACAGAGCAGTTTCATAATTAAAAGCCTTTAATTAAAGAAGATTAATTAAACATGAGATAAGCACAAATACTAAACAAACTACTTCAGAGAAAATCCAGAATCTGACCTACCAAAATGACTTTATATGCAATTACACATGCTGTGAATTACTGTTTGTAGATAATTGCCTTGGCTGTCTCCTTAAAGTCAACCGACCACGTATTAAAGTTAAATAACATCAAACCAAAAAAAGAAGTCCGGGCTGATTGGACTTGTGGTTAAATGCGTTCATTTTTTATATATCTCAGCATTAATGCATTACTGGTTCAAAATCATTTACCAGTGGACCTTAATCATAAAGAATACTTCCAGCATATTTCTGAAGCTAGCTTTCAACCCTCAAAATAAAAGATATTATCTTATCTAGAGATGTCTCCATAATTTACTTAATTTCCTTCAAATTACTTCTCAGAGAATAATCCCAGTCCTAGAAATAGAACTAGCTTTATATATTGTTGACTCTTAGATACATTTCCTAAAGTATTTTAACTGTTCTTGCTGTATGAAACAGTAGAAGTAAAATGACTCATTTTTTGTAGGAAGGCTGCTTAACCGAATGAACAAAGAAAAGGCAACGCTTAGGTTGTACATGTAGTAATGGAAAATTTTAATTGCTTTTGAGATCTCTGGCATTATTCTTCCTAGCGGACAGGGTCAGACCAGCTTTATACCCAAAACCACACATGCTATACTCCACAGTGTCAAAGAATGAAGTAAAGCAATATGAAGGGGGGTTTATTGGCCGCATTCCAAAAGATATCTATATTCATTTCAAAAATTCACAATTTCACAGCCATCAGTGGGAACTGCAAATGCACCTGGGGAAGAGGGCCACACAATTCAGAAAGCTTTCACAAAGGGAGTGGAAGCCCTAGAAACATCAGAAAATGAAAAACTTCATTAACTTTTAATTGATCTCTTAAATGCAAGTGTGAATACTTTTGATAAACCTATACAGACTAAGAATTTTGGTTCTCTGCACCCTTAGATTTCAGATGTACCAAAGCTGCCGAATGCAAGCTATCTAGCCTGTTGACCAAAAAAAAAAAAAAACCAAACAAAAAACAAACAAACAAAAAAACACCAAACACTCTACTATTTCAATGAAAATTGTCTGGGTTTTGGGTTTGGATGTTACCTATTTTTAGGTCTTTGAAAGTTCCCTTCTTAGACTACATTAATTGGTTTATCTGCATACAGAGAAGAGATTTCCTAGACTGTTTTCTAACTTCATTTATAAACATTTCAACTACACATTTCTTGCCAAAAAGGTGTGGAAATGACAGGTTTACATTTTTAGGATCCTTTTCCCCTAAGCAATAAGGGAACAGAAACTGGAGCAGGGATGAATTCCACCAGCAACGGAAACTGAAGTTCTAATTATAGTCTCTTAGGCAGACATTACAGAGGTAGCCTGCCAAGACCTCTTTCATTACAGAAATAACCTCAAACTCTTTCAAGAAGTGTAATCTATCAAGACATATGGAAGAACAGAAGGCAATTTTAAATAGGTTTAATAGACAGTTGCCTAATTTATTTATTTTTTTAATTGAAAGACACAAATAATCTTTTCAAAAGATTATTTGTTGATGTGTATGGAAGAAGCTAGCCAGAGAAGAATGAAAGTCCTGGAGTGAAAATGCAATATACCTCATAGACTTACAGAAGAGTGTGTATATATATGTATTTGTTGCACGACATTTAAACCAAACTGCCAGGATCGTGACATTTAAAAGCACTTGAGAACAAACTCTGCTCTATGAAAATTTTTGATCACCATTGACTTCCAGAGCCAAATTTCACTATCAGCATGTATAGCATGAGCAGTGAGTAAAATGAACACAAACACAAGGTTCATTAATAAAGTTAACAGGGGAATGTATACAACATTTTTTTTTCCCTGTTACCTGGTGGTATATGTAACTGCAATTTGAAGCACAGTCAAATTATAGGCATGAGCCTATAGAGTCTGTAGAAATTTAAACTGCTTAAATGTAACGTTAGGTTTTCCATATTGCATATGTTCTAAGGGCATTATTTGTTTTTTTGAGCTACCTTGAAATCCTGATGACAAATATTGAGGTCACTTTATGTTCCCCTCACTGGGCGCCGAATTAGCCTGCTTACTAACGTTTGAAAAATTACTGTCAAGAAACAACAGTAACTGAGATATGACTGCTATTTTCTATTTCTTCATTATGCAAATACTTTGAAAATTGAAAATGCTGTGAGCTAAAAATAAATGGACTTGGTGATCAAAACTGTGCTTTATCAGATAGGCTGCCGATGATCTAATGTAAATATTGATTTAAAAGAAGAGGCAATGTTTTCCTTGTATCTAGACACATCACTACTGTATCAGTTAGGAGCAGCCAATCCTTACTATACATGCCTGCTCAGCATGTTTTCTTCAACATAAGAGATATATGCTGGGTTCTTATTGACTTCTTAACAGCTATAGTAACATCCATTACATTTGTGAGATGAGCTCCTTGTATAGGCTAAGTACAGGTAATGCCGACTCGTAATTGCAGGCAAAATGTAATTGAACACAGCCTTTTATAAGGTTCTTAAACACTCATACATGCAGTCTTCTAAGCATAACAAGCATAATGGCAATGTTTATCCATAAACACCATTTTATTGGATGGCTTCAAACAATAATAACAGCTATTTTGTAAAGCTTCTGTAAATTACTAAAACTCCAGGAAGAGAATTATGCTACACTAAACCATCATGAAAAAATAATCAACCATCATCAAATACATGTTTGAAACTGATGAAGTACCACCTCAAAATAATAAAATAATGCTTACAACAGTCTTCAAACAGCAATGAGTTCTCAGTCTCAACTGAATCAATGCTACTGCTTTGCCTCAGCTATTGCTTCTACCCATACTACAGAGGGACTTTCTCCTTTTTATTACAATTATTGAAAGAACTCTTACCTCTCCATCTCGTATTCTTTCATACCTGCTTTTACTGCCTTCATTACCTGTAAGATACATATTAACATGGGATATTTAGAGCAGGAGGGAATCTCATATTTATAAATTTATGACTTATGACTGAGTATCTCCAGAGGAACCTATATTACGAAAGTATCATCTGTACTTCATTTAAATTTACATCAGTAGATGCATTTTAAAACTACATTAGAAATCAAACTCATTTTAATCTTAATAAATGCCTGCAGTCTCCAGCAATAAAGCAAGTTTAATTGCCAAACTACTATATCCTAACGAAGTGCAACTCATCAAAATACCGATGCTTAATTCTGAAAGCTCTGGTGAACTTGGCAGCAAGTCCTTTTGTTTTACTTTTATGAAACACCAGCAAAACAAAACTGTGCTGGAATATACTACAAAGGAAGATTCTCTTTTATACTTTGCAATCTGAATCAACAGAAAACTACTAGAGTTAACACTGTTTTACAACCCGTAAGTCTGATTTTTGTTCTCAGATTTGCTGAGAATGTGCACCAGTTTTATTCCTTTGCCTGTTTTGATATTATAAAAGTTCCAGGCAGCTGCTGTATGGAAGAAATTCTCTCAACTGTCATAAGATTATTCAAAGATGATGAAGGACCAAGGAGAATGAATGCAAATGACTACCCCTCGACTTTGCAATTTTACAATATTCACTTTAAAATATTTTCACACTTCACAGTTCAGAAATCTGAGGAGCAGGAGCAAAGACAATAGTTGAGTCAGTAACCTCATCAGCTACTTTTACCTAAGCTCCCTCTGGTCATCGCTCAGAACTCATGGCCTCTCCGTATGGAGTACAGAATTGACACCCAAGTTAATTTTGTCATCAATACCAGTGGAGTGATACGACTCCACTGGTACAGTGCTAGGTCCATCCTGAGTAGCCTTGCTGAGAGCCTGGATTTGTCTTTGCCACGCTGCTATGTCAACAGAATAGCATCGTGAAGCACTGTACTGAGGGACATACCCATCTCTGAGGAGCAACCTAAGGAATCCTTGCACCATCCTCTACCATGCATGGAAACACTCCTTCAGTCTGTAAGGATCTGGAGAGAGTAGCTTGGTAGTTAAACTTTACAGAGCTGCGCATGCTGACATGGGCCAGAAGAATAATCTTCTTGATCTCTTCTTTCTCCACCACTATACAGGTATTTGTGCATACAGGACAGATAGATTGCAAGCAGGTCACCTTCTGCCGAGGCACCAGCTCTTATCCAAAACCACACTTGATTTCTCACACATCACAAATGCACCAGTGAGTTCAAGGACAATGCAAGGTATATTACTGGGCTGTAATAGGAGGGATATTATCCTCTTCTTTCTATCCAGCCTTTCCATTATGTTATTACTAAGCAATTCAGGGTTGCTGGGAACATTTTCTGAGTACCACTGCTACACTAAGAGCAAAAATTATTAACAGTAAAGGATCCATTACCTCTTTATGAGCTTCACTGGAGATTTTATTGGTGTAGCGCAGAACTTCCAACTCCATGTCTGTCTTAATCACACGACTTAAAGAAAAGTAGAACAGATATCATGTTAGGTTGCAACCTCACAGCTTAAGAATAAGAAATAAAAAAACCTGAAAATAATATGCATCACCTACGGTAAAATTAGATCAAGTACAGCTCAAGAGAGAAGAGCTATTACAGTATTCATGACAGCAAAGTTTTGTTGGCATTGATTCACCATTAGCAAAACAATCTTACAAAGGGAAGTCACAAGCATTTCAAACATCAGCCTGCATTATTTTAATACTAATAAACAAGTGGTCCAACCACCATTTTTTCAACTCATTCTACAATACATCAGGAACAAAAGCAATGTATTTCTGCATTTGTCATGGCTCAAACACTACTTCAAATGGAACATTTCTACAAGCATACTTGATTTACTTTTTAAACACAATTTGAAACTAGTTTACATAATGAAATTCCCAGAGCTCCAGAATTTCTGTTCAGCACAATCCCAACTCCCACCTATTTGCAATACCTCAAAAGGCAGAGGGGAGGGGGGTGTGAAGAAATGCTATTTCTGCTTGGTATTAAAAAACCCAAAACATGAAATTCAGAAACCACAGCAGCAGTAATTACAGTCACGATGTCCATTCTCTTTCACATGCTTCTGGAGGAAAAAAACTAAACCAAACAAACTCCCAAAAAACCCCATCCTGTTCTTCATGCCTTATGAGATACTGAATTTGTGTCTGTTTATGAGCCTTGATACTCTGTTCTGAACTCGTCTCAAAAATTTGTCATTAAACTCTTATCTACTTACACGGCTTTCTACCATGTATTTCAAATAAAAGCAGCTATTTAGTGTGACATGAACAGGGAAGCAGAGATAGTTCCATACCTTCTATTAAAAATCACCTACTCTTTCCACTGCTACACATACTGATTTCCTAATATTTCTCACGCCCATCTCAAAGGCAGCCGTGAAGTACATACTTGCTGTTTACAAAGAACAAAACTACATCTATTGAATTGCATGAAAATATTTAAATTGTATTTTCCAGCTCCACTCCAGAGCTTGCAGCAGGTACAAAGTACCATAACTGTTATATTTTGAAACTGCCACCAAGACACCCCTTTTTTATTATAACATGCTCCTACTCACACTGCTGTAGAAAACTATTTACTGTACTTCTGCTCCTGTAGTTTGTTTTAATGAGTCCAGAAACAGGTTTCTCAGCCATCAGTGCCTCTGATGTGCGATAAGAGCATTTCCCACAGACAGCGATTGCATTGCTATGCGGCACAGCCACTCCCCCTTCAAACACAACTTTTCTGGCAAGAGTAAAGGTACCTTTGTAAAAATGCTGATATCGATCAAAATGCTCTTACAAACAGGAACACAGCAGAGGGGAATGGATTGACATTCTTAGTCAATTGGAATATGACACAAAATAATCATTCCACACAATGAGAATGAGAAGTACAAGGCTTTAAAATGCACACTGAGGTGAAAAAATTACACTGGGATGGTATAATCTGCTCACCATGGGTGAGGAAACAAACTTCTGCTTCTGCCTTTCAGCCAAGACATAAAGAACAGTAGCTCAAACATATTCATGTTAGAATGAGGTAGCAAAGGCTCATAGATTTTTTTTTTTTTAATCCTGTTCTTCGGAAGACTGCATGTGCTAGCAGGATAATTTAATACTTGTTTGATGTGCCTTTATATTACTTTCAATATACAGTACATATCTCTGATCTGCAAGTGCCTGAAAAATAGGTTGTTTCATAATTCAGTTGTCTAATCTCTTTATTGGGATCTGCTAGTAATACAAGTTAGTAACTGCTCAACAGCAAGTGCAAACAGTATTAGAACCTATTTTACTTGACTAGGTCATAAGGCTTCAGGGTCAAGGTATTTATTTTAGATCATAAATTCTCAGGTATCTTTTTGCATATACAAATTCATGCTCAGCCTCAGACAGACTTTTTATGCAATGCATCACACCTTCATTTACACAAGGTCAAGCACTGACACATTTTACAGAAAATGTTTAGTCATTCCGAGACCAACAAAACCCACTACCCAACCGTTAGTAGGGAAGAGAGGGAGGATGTACAATTGTGCAGGGAACATGATCAACTTCACCCGCTACCAGATACCGAAAAGAAAAAGTCACTGGGCTCCTATGCTGTCTGCAGTGGTACTGCTGATGGAGTTCCCACCAGCATATTTGGGTAGCAGAAGGGCATGTATCTCACCACCCTCTCACTGTTTCAATGGTATAAAACGCAACACTCGCCCAAGCCAGGTTTAAAGCATTGCTAGTCAAGCACTATGGTTAGCACTGTAGGGCAATCTTGCGGTGGACGAGTGGTCCACAGTTCTCATTATGTTCTCCCCCAACTTCCAAGATAAGGCTAGGAAGAAAGTCCCACCTTTGTTCACGAACGTGAACTTCAATGTTCTATTAAAAACAGCTCTTGGACCAGTTACACACTCTGCATACATTCATTAATATTTTAATGGGAACAAATAATTTCCAGGCTCCAGCTAATGCAATTGCAAAAAAGTACAGATTCAGCATGTGACGCGGTTCTCAGATTAACAGGCAAGCCACTCAATGCAATCAAGTTAAAATAGAAGCACAAGTCTCCTAGTGTCAACTTTTAACTCTTTTTTTTTTTTTTTTCCATTTTACCAGTGCAAAAACATTTCTTTTTCCTCACTCTCCTCTTTTACATACACTTTGTGCTTTTATTTGCACTTGCCATATGAGCAGGTGGTCTTTTCATGCGTGTCAGTCATCCAACAGAATAGAGAAGCTTTAATACAAACAAGTATCATTTCAGTCCTGAAATGAAGTTTGGGCATTTTAAGTGGTCGGATACCAAACTTCATGCACAACCTATTTTCCATTAATCAAGTGGTCACGAGACCACCACACAGAATTCGAGACAATTATGAGGCTGAAACTTGCATAACTCAACTACATTTTCCTAAACCAGTGCCTTCCTCAAAGATACACAAATGTTTGCTTCTCTATGTGCATTCACCATTCCTGATCATGCCGCCAGAAGTATTTGTTCTTGGTTATCAGCTGTCTTGTTTTGTTGGTTTTAGCACATGCATGCAACCTTAATGGCTGCTTTCTGTGACATGCATGGAAAACATCTGGGTACGTCCACTCCTCCTTGTCCTTCTGGAAACATTATGTTTACAGACCACCTAGTAAGCACAGATGCTGCCCACGTAGACAGGCTCTGCAGTCCTGCCTTGTCTTCACCCTTTTTCATCTCTGCTGTTACCTTCCACATTTTATTTATAGAAATTTCTCTACCATAGTTGATATATTTATGCTCTTCTGCAAGCTTTCACATAAAAACTTGCTAACTGAATTAGCATGAAAGCCAGTAAACGTAGTAATGCACGTATGCAAAGGAGAAGCATTACAGTACAATTCCAAATGACAGTTGCATGAACACCAAACATGGGAGTTCATCTTGAAACAGTTCAAAAAGATGTTAAGAGGTTTACAACATAAGTAAAAAAACCTCTGAAAACACAAAAAGCGTATGCCCAGCTTTAAGACATTAACATACAGATCACGTTCCCCAAAGAAACAATTATAGCTTTCCATCGAAGTAATGCAAAATACAGAATATATGAAATCTTCCACACATAAATAAAAAATCCCATTTTCATTGAGGTTACAGGAAAACACAGTACATATAGGCACAAAACAAGCCATACATTGCTAAATGTTTATCTCCTAGCACCACCACCATTATGGTAGACAGTCATTGATATACTAAAGTAACAAAAGGCCATTTTGCTAAGTGCTAATGTAGAAAAATTTCCTTCTGATTACTAGGGAGATAATTTGGACAAGTTTGGAGTTTGTCTTCTGTTAGATGACATTTTTTCAAAACAGTGAAATCAATACTTAGCATGTACATTCAGTATCAAATTTGAAATGAGAGCCCTGAAATTTAAAATGAAAGTGTTTAAATGTGTTTGAAAACGCATTCACTCAATTTAAAAAAAAAAAAAAAAAAAAAAAAAAAAAAAAAAAAAAAAAAAAAAAAAAAAAAAGAAAAAAGTGAACACACCCATCTGCAAACTGCTGAAATCCAGTCTAAGGTCAAATTCTTTTATGTTTTATCCTTAAGTTTCATAGCAAGTCAGAAAATCTTGAGATCTTGAAAAAGGATGAGTAAGCAAGGGAGGCAACAGATCCTTAATCACAAATGCTTTGCTCCTTGTCAGTATTGAACCATTTTCTCTGCATTTTATTAGAAGACTATAATACTAGAGTTGCCTTTTGTAGCTCACAGTTCTCCCCAGCTGGTTCAGAAAGCTCAGCCGTTTCACATCTTGCTGGCAGTTTTGACAGCATGGTATAGATCGGAGTTTTTCTGACAAGTATCATGTAAAACAATAGTTCAGAGCTTGCTGAATTTGAAATTATATGCATCCATGCAAGCATACGATTCAAATTAAGCTATTTCCTACCCTAGAATATAACCCCAAAAAAATTCGTCTTCCTAAAAGAAAAATATTCTTAATTCTAAAAATGTTATTGCTTTCCAAAGAAAGTTTCTTGGGCAATAACTTGACATTCCAAGGAAATTTCTACTTTAGGAAGTTTTAATACACATAGCCTGTCATTCACTTATTGATTTCACCAGACACTTAAATCCTAACAACGGTCTTTAACATACTTCTGACTTAAAATGAAAGCCACCAAACTCGATAAAACCTTTTAAAACACTTTTAAATGCAAATCTGAACCTTGGCTTCACTTAGAATTCCCCTTCCTTGAAAGCCAGGTGGAGGGAAGGTGCATACCAGGCATCTCTCCCCCATGAGATCGAAGGGAGACAAAATCAGAATTCTGGGCTGGCACTCACAATTCACAGAAGAGATTCTCTCTAGACCAAAATGAACAGCTCCAAGTGCTGCCTTTCTACTGCCTCAATGCTCCATCTATCTCAGCACAACCTCAGGGCACAGACCTCTTGTTTGTCCATCCCTGAGCTTCCTGAAGAAGATTTAACCCCCCATTAACCCAAACCACAAAGGAGAAAAGCTTTATCAGGTGACACCTTGGTAAGGTGGATGGAACCAGAATGAAAGCTAACTTGGGAACAAGCTTGCAGCCCTAATCCAAAGCTTTCTGCAGCTAAAATTGTCATCTCTCTCCCTGTAGTGCTGCTGTATCTACAGATCCAAAGCTTGGAAGTTAAGACTAGGCACCTCTTCAGGTCCCCTTTCTTGCCCCTTGTCTTTCTCTGCTAACAAAAGTACAAAAAGGCAGGCAAACAAGAGGAGCACTGTCAGGTTAAAGAGGTAGCTCCCTCCTCTGCTCTTTAAATGGTTTGTCAGGTCACTTAGAGAATCCTCCTCTGGCTGCTGGGCACATGATAATGAAGTGTCAGAGGCTGAAAGTTCCCAATGTCTTAAACAACAAAAAAAAACCCACGCCCAACACCAAACCAACCAACTAGAACTCAGCAGCAGCCACCTCTGCAGGAAAATAAGGCTTTATGAAGAACTTCTAACTTGACTTACTCTTTCTATTATTTTTGTAAGCAATGTAACATGGCATCAGGGGTCTCAGAGCATGTGTGAACATTTCTAGATCTTCCCTATCAATATCTGTAATGACAGGAGCTCGACTAATTAAACACTAATGATATTTCTAAAAGAAAACAGGTTTTGCTAAGCTCCTTCTTTACCAAGTTTTCCTAATTGTGTTTAATTTGTACATCCCTACACATCAATATCTGAACTCGTGTTCTGTCTACATTAGTCAGGACTCTGGACCTCAAAGGCTGACCAACTCTTAAATTCAGAAATCAATTCTGTAAGATAACTTCTTTGTTTTGGAAAAGTAAGGGTCCAAATTCTAGAAGGATAGAATAGGCAAGATTTAAAAATTGGTACCCTGAGCACTTTTCTGTGTTACAAAGCACTCACATTCCCCCTCGCACATATCAGCAAGATTTGCAAGCCATGAATCCCACTACCATACATCTCCAGGTCCACCCGTGACTCAGTGACGCAAAAATGTCTAAGCAACGTTTTCCCGCTTCCCACTTTCCTTTTACAACTTTTTTTATGTCATGCTAAGCAATGAAAAATGGCTGTAACAACAGAAATGTGACCTATGTTCTGAAATCACATTGATGTTCAAAAAACATCTCCCCAGCTTCCAAGCTGGAAAGTAGATGTAAATGAAGACAGCAGAAGATTGTTCTCAGCATATGTGCTAATAATAAACATTAAAAAGAATAATATGTAGTAGTATATAATACAATCAGCTACATCAGTGGTAGTCAGAGTGTATACTTTCCTGTTTGTATTTTAAGATTCTGAGCTTACCTATCTTAACTAAGGATTTGCTTCCTCATTTCTAGATTAATACACTCAAAAAGCTTAGATAAAAATCTAATTCATTAACAAAAATCCACTATGTTGTTTCTTCAGTTAATTTCCTAAATGGAAAACTAGAAAGCCCTAGTTACGGAGCAATCCTGAGGACAAAGTCAGCAATGCTGACCAAAAGAGGAAAACTGGTAAAATGCAGTAGCTTTGCAAGCTGCTAATACACTTAGTCACGCTCTCTAATTTTTCTATTCTAGGTAGGCTACAGCAGAATTCCCCTAGAATTACAAAGCATAGTTACATGAATAATAATTCAACAAAATTAATGCTGTTAAAATAAATCCTAGAGAAGTAATAACACCTTATTAAATATTACCTGTTCAGACACAGTTTTCATCTACCTTTGATTTTCATTGCTAGAATATGAATTATCCTCAGTTCTTTTCCCATTCATACAAATTGGAAATTTGTGTCATACATTGACACAAATGTGACTTAACTCCAAACACATTCTATAAAAATGTATATCCAGACACAAGGCTTAAGAAATGTTACATAAATTCTTGACTTTTCAATGCTGTTACCTAGCCCTGGTTTTACTTTTGTACATTATTTCCACCCCACAACCATGAAATCAGCTTAAAATTAAAACTCATACAGTGAACAAGGAGGCTTCTGCTGAGGGAATCTCTCTGAAACAACAGTACAGAATATAAGCATGTTCAACAGTACTCGAAGAGAAAGATTTTATGCTACTTACCATTCTGCAATTTCAGGATGAAGGATTTTGTTGTTCACATTAAATCTAAAAAAACCAAACAAAAAAATACAAATGTTAAAAAACAGCCAAACACACAACAGCAGAGACTGCATATTTACTTTTTTTTTTTTTTTTTTTAAATGTGTCTTCTCTGAGGATGTGAAAATCTGCAAAGGCAAATATTGTATTGGAATTCAGTACAGATCAGTGTAGGTCCCAGTGAGGAGAATGCACACACTCATCTCCACTGTGCAGGTATTTCATTTTGAAATACATGAGACTAAATCAGATACATAATTTTAAGAATGTGCAGAAACCAGAGTAACAGTATGTTCAAGACATATTTAAAAAACTTCTTTTGACAAAGATAAAATGTTAAGTTATCAATTCACTGCTATGAGTGTGGGTTGGACCAGATCGACCTCCAGAGGTTCCTTCCAACCAAAATTGTTCTGTGATTTTAACTTTGCTCCTCAAATACCCTTCAATGAAATTAAACACAGTGAATTGCTAATTTCATCCTTTGTTTTACACCTTCTGATTTTTGTGTGCACAGAATGTGGCATGGGATAAATAAGCTTGCTCAGAGGACTGTGAAAAGGAAAACAACCTCTCCTTGTCTTTTCCAATCTAGAGAAGAGGCAAAGCAAAAGCTTCCATCTCACCTTGGCCTCAAACACTTAACAATTTTTCTGTTTATTTTCTACATTAGCAATTCATGTATTCTTGGAACTATTTTGAGGCTCTCTAAACAATAACATTACAGTGGCCAATAGAGTAAGAAGCTGAGTAATTAAGTGGAACATAAATGGATTTTCAAGCATTGCTCAAGGGGTTTTTTTGCTTACAATTTAAATGCCTAAGGAGTGCTCTGCATCAAAGATATTTTTGTCTGACTCAGGACTGTTGGCTCTTCAGTTAGGGCATTTAAGAGAATTAAAATGCTCCAAGGCTCCCAACAGATCTTCAGAAGAATGTTGTAAGGCAACAATTCATTTTCCCACATTTTTGAAGGAAAAATCAAATCTATTCCAGGTTATTAACCATTCTTTATACCTCAGAAGGGATGAACTAAAGCACAAATCCAATTAAAAAAATTATTTGGAAGTCACTTCTGATTGTACCAGGGTCTTCCTGCATCCTCAGATAGCAGAAAAAAACCCTATGCTTCTCTTTTCAAGAACATATGCTCATAAACTTATAAAATCCTAACAAGGTGAAGGTTAATAGCTTTGTGTTCCTACTCCAAGATAGAAAACAACAACTTACCACAACATTCAACAAGGACAAGCTGCATGGTATTCAGTATTAAGGGTATTAATTAGAAACCACTGGAAAAGCAACAATACAAAAAGCCACAAGTCACAGAATTCTGCATCATTATAGAATAAAGTTGATACTTGGAAACAAGAAAGTCTTGTAAAGCCAGAGAAAAAGGGCACTTTTTCAATTTAATCATCACTGTCCCAACTATTACCTATGTAGGCCAACACAGACATAATTCTGGAATGGAAGTGCCAGTTAAACACCATTTTATACAGAAGAAAATATACAAATGATATAGTAAAAATCAATCTATAAAAATTCTAAAAAACCAAAAAACTGAGCTCCCTATTTGGCTGGAAAGCATACCAACTGACACCACCACAGAAAACCAAGACACAGAAGAATTAAGCTGCAGCTGTAGCAACAGATACAAGGACTTTCAATAATTGCCATCAGTATGTCAGACAGAAAACAGATCAATGAAGGCAAATAAGACAAGTATAAACTATGGTTATCATGAAGTAACAAAAGAAAATAAAGGGCAAGGAAGGGCAGGTACAGAAGGCAGCTGACTTAGACTCTGAAAATTCACATCTCTTCTGTCAAGAACCTGACACGCACACTTCAACCACAAGCACAAATGGATGAAACCAAAAGCAAATCAAACGAGCCAAACAGTAAAACTATGAACCTCACAACAGAAGACTGCATCTCATCCAAGCATCTATCTATTAAAAAAGGGGCGGGGGGCAGGGCAGAAATTGTACACCAGCATAGGCTTATAATAGTTCAAATAAGCTCTTTTAGAAAAAAAAATTTCAGCTGAGAGATGTACCATCTCTGTTGCGGTCCCTGGTTTTTACCTATCCCAGTCCAAAAGGGTTTGCTTGAACTGTCTTTGTGCTGCCAGAAATGTAAGTTTTACTTACTGGCTGGCACCACCCACTATGTGGCAGGTCCTTAAAATTCTAGTTGCTGTCAATTGGGGAAGCTAATTAAACACACAGAAAGGCAGTAGGATTAAAACAAGGGGGTGCTGGCGGGGTGGAGAAGAGGCAGGAGGTCATCAGCAGAACGGCAGTTTTGTCTGACAGACTTTTTGATATAATGTCAAGTATAAAACAAGATCTTAGACCTCCAGGACACAGCATCAATTCAGATTTGGAAGACAATCTGGTCTATTGTACATAGCTTTTTCAAGGAAGCCAATGATTAAGGATGGAACTGTCTCAACTCCGCTTAGCTCATGACAGCTGTGGGTCCTGTGTGAGTGGCCATAAGGCCACCTGTTTATCATTGCTAGATTTCTAAATCTAATGACTCAAATTACGCTTCACTTTAGCTGGCAACAAGGCAGCTAAACAAACCACATCCTAAAAGTTTCTGGTTGAATAACAAGCTCAAGGGGAAGAGCTTGTCACCACTAACAGGAGAACATAAATAGTGTTCAAAACAAGTAATTCACATAATTTGTGCACAAAGTCCTACATAAAATAACTCTACCTTGTCCATCCAGCAAAGTTTCTAGCCTGCTAGACAATAAACAACTTACTCTTAAAAACCATGTACTGTCCTAATGTTAAGATGATCATGTAGAGCAATCAAATTCTACATTTTCCTGCAATTTGCAAATTGACAATACTTAGGTGATGAGATATGTGGTCTTGAGGAAGAAAACAAATTGCTATTTTGCTACAGTTGCAATCTGTAACGTGTTAATGCTCCCATTTAATCAACACAGAACTAAGAAATACTACACTGAAAGGCATGTCCAAATTGATTTCATACTCAGTTGTCCTTTAACATGCAAGACAATTTCATTAGTTTAAAAAAAAGCTAGAAATCTACACCTCCTATATAATAACACTGTATAATGAGACCCTTTTTTGCCAGTTTAACGAATACACGTTGTGTGTATATGGTGATAAAAATCTAAAACATATTCATACACAATGTTAGAATTTTCTACTCTTCCTCAACATGGAGGGTCTTTCCCCTAATGATTGACTTTGCTATGCAATAGTGAAGAGGCCATCTGGATGGTCTTCACTGTCATACCCAACAAGTGCAGCTCTGAGGCAGAGAAATTCACTGAAAAACTTTAAACATTAGGTACAATTGCTTAAACTGTCTGTCGTTTACATCAATGAATTCTGAGGATGAAAAAATGCCCCCAACACAGCCAGCAAAGATTTATTCAACAGTGTTTTAAAGTATGTGGCACATTACTGTTTATCCATACAGGTTAAAAATCCATTTTCTGTATGGTGAATCACATCATCTCAAAGCATTTTTACAAGTGCTACATAACCGCTACGTGACTAGATTTAAAAAATTCCTGCACGTTTTCCAGTCTGAAAAATGGGTCCATGAATTAGAAAGAAAAAAAAAAGAAAATGGAACTAGCCTTTATTAGCAAACAGAAATATGTATTTCTAGAAAACAACGCATTAGAACTACTTTAGAAATGTGCCTTCTATACTGAAGCCATCTGAAGCAAGTGAGAGCAAGTCATTTCTGTAGGATTCATAACAGCTGTAAACAAAGCTGACTTGAGGGGAGTTACCAGAAACAACATTAGTAAATGGTCCAGGTCTCCTAAGTCCCTGTCCCAGACTGCTCCCTCCACTGAACCATGGTACTACCCAACACTGAGCAGGGAGACTTCCCAAGTACAGCCATTCTCCATTTTTACAGATTGCAGCAATATCCAAGCTTTTTTTGGTACAACATACTTTGCTATATGAGAGCGCTATACATAAACTAATGGAAACTATGATATGATTCACTATTATGGGCTCTATTATCAGCATAAAATCAAGTTTGATCATTGCTAGCATGACAAAAATAACTTAGGGGTTATGTTCAGGGTGAGCATAGAAATAACCCATAACCACAGCAGCCATTTTGTCTCAAATGACTATTTATTACAGTGGAAAAATCAATCAAATAGTTTAGGTAATTACATTCCAGAAGAAGTTCAAAAGGTTCAAAAAGTAAGTCAGGGAAGCAACATCATTAGGGCAAGAAAAAGGCAGCTTCTGACAGTAGCAGACGAACAGCCTGCAAAGAGAGCAAGATTCAGCTTTTTCAGGAAATGATACATTATTTCTATTATTATCCAGCAAAAAAAAAAAAACACAACTCACACCGGGGCACAGTCAGTCTAGGAGAAAAAAGACAAATGGGAGCAGGAGGAACACAAAAGGGTCCTAGCAAGCAAATACATCTTGGCCAGGTAGCCAGAAAATGGAAACAAACAAGAAGCCAGGAATGAAATACAGCATCATAGCTAGGGCAGTGCCTGGCCGAGCAGAGGACAGAGGAGACAGCCGACAAGGTGCAGTCACGGGCAGACAGGAGGGAGGGCGGTTTGAAGGAACACATTGCTTGGTACAAACTCCACGGTTTTAGTCCTCTTGGAAGGAATCAATACATCTGAAATATATGCGTTTCTATAAAGGAAACATTTGATACAGGAGAGGTGGAGAAGCAGGAAAGCTGAAATTGGTTTGGGTCTGTGTTGAAAATAAATATAAAATGGGCTGATTTATACCCAGTTACAAAAATCTGAGGAGAGCAGAGTTTAAAGGGAAACTCCCCACCTCCTCCACACCCTCAATTAGCAGCATTCACTCTCCGCATGCCTACCGCCAGCACGCAGACCAAGCACGCTCTTGTGACAGATGTGACAGCCCTGAAGAAGACAGAAGCAGGAGTTCAGGAGATCAAGGGAAGGCTGGAGTGACAAGTGGTTTGAGGGCACGGTATCTGTCTGAAGAGGGGAGTGGATGCTCAGCACATCCAACAACAAAATCAATGCGTGCTCTTCCATATCACAAGCACAGGAGGGGAACACACCAACCAGATCTGTCAAAGGCAGCAAAACGAACAACTTGGTGCCTAGGGGTAGACAGGGATGAGCATATCCCAGGTCTCAAAAGAGAAGTATCTGCTAAACAGCTGGAAATGGCCCCTAAAGAATGGAGAAGCACTCCTCTCAGAGCAGACTGACAGCATGTTTACCGCAAACCGGGAAGCCAGCGATAAAATATCATTAATCCCTTTAAGTGTTGCAGGAGACATGCTATTAAAATCTCAAATCAAGTGCTAAATGGAGTGGCTTCCTACCTTAATGTTGACTAGCAATAGAATGCATTACTAATTAAACTCTAGTGTTTAGTGAAATTCAGGGGAAAAAAAGGGCTTTTTGGTACTTCAAACAGACCTTTGTACATCACTCCCATTACGAATTACTGCTGGAGTTAATAACTGTTTATATTTCATGTGGAGGTGTCTCAGATAAAACTGGAGGGTAATGCTCCACACAGATTTTGGAGTCTACCTGTACCTGGAGAGCGTAAGATAACTGAGTATCTACTTGGTCAAAGCAGCAGAACATCATACTGCTGTAACAGCAGAGAGGACACCAAATATTCATTAAAAACAGCTTTCTTATATTTTGGAATGGTTTATATTTAACTCACTGGGCAGCAGCAGATGACTAAATGTCTGCCAACTTGGTCCCCGATATCCCTGACAGAATCATTAAGTTTCCATTTAGGTTGTAGAGAGGAGAACAAAGTAATTACGGAACCAGACTCCAGATTTCAGTTCACATGACACAGAGAAAAGATGATCCCAGCAAAAAGCATGCTCTTGGACTACACAAATGAGTGCCCAGAATTGTAGCAAATTCTGTGCACTACAGTCATCACTGCATAATTAATATGCTGTCAACAGAGGTGGATGGAGAAAAATACAGTAGGGTGACTGGGAGTCAAGGATCATGAAAAAAGGCCATCTACTCAACACCTCAGCATGTGTGTTTATTTTAACAGGCTTTTTAATGGAAGGCTTTGTTTCTTTTTTGCCATACACTTGAGCTAAAATGGAAAATGATCTCATTTTAGGATATCATAACAGAATAGACAGTTGTATTTCATTCAAAATTGAGGCCATCATCCTCACATCCCAAAGCAGGCTGTGATGTATTTTTATTTACTGCCTTTTCAAAATACTGCATGCAGGAGGACATTTTCACCCCACTAGTAGCCAAACTAAAAGATCACATCTAGGCAGAAAGGTGATCTTTTATTTTATACCTGTAATGCAACATCTTTTCAGAAGATTGTGCATACCAGAATCCCTAATATCTACCTTAATACTGTACAAGGAATTCACTAAAAGAAAGAAGCTACGCTTAAAGATTCGTTTTTCTGAAATCTGAAAACCAAGTATTCCAGTCCCAAAAGTGGAAATGGAGGTAAGGGGATGGATCTGTCTGGTTTTAGATACTTAAAGCAAACACAGAGAAAGAGAAGCATTGGATGACCTTAGATGCAAAAGAGATTTCCAAAAATAACCACCATTGTATTTCAAGTCATTAGAAACATGTAAAACATTTTATTTCCAAAGAAGTACCAATACATTTCATCTGCTATTCAACATCCTGTCATTAGGAAAAAACATCATTTAATGTGACACACAAAATGGATTCAACATAACCATGCAACAATGAATGCATAAAAAAGCCTTGTCACTTACTGGCTGATTCCCTCAAACGAAGCTTCTTTGGAGACATTTCCGCTATCAGTATTAACACCGCGCTGGGAGGGAAAAAATTAAAAGGACCATGTTTCTGAGCCAAACACAGGTATTTAAAATTTAAATCACGGGGAGAACCTGATTGCAGTAAGTCTTTAGGAAAACTTATGTATAAGTTTACTTAAATCACTATAAATAAAAACACCCAGACTGTTCGTTCAAATGCAGACCAATAGAAGAAATTATTTGTTTCGTAAGAGACCAGCGTAGAACTCAGGTTAGGAAAATGCTGCTTAGGAAAATGGCAAGCTTTGATTTCTAATTACCTTATGTCTTGAGAGGGAGCTAGGAGACCTACATAATAATAAAGGGCAAGGGAATAACAAACGGGCAAGGTTTCTTCTAAATTAATTTCATTTAAAAATAAATTATTACACACTGCCTTGGCAATGCTTACTATTTAAATTTGCATGCCACTCTCCTTTCCACTCAAGCAAGTAGCATAAGCAAGAGTATTCTGGCTGCTACACAGCAGATGAACACTTCTGACATGTGCCTGGGAAACCCTGTGAAGCAGCGTTACAGTTCTGTATCTGGAATGAGACCACAGGAGGAGAGGACCAAATTTCCATTCAGCCAGCAGAAAGAGAAGTGCTCATCCCTTCTCTGTATACTTCTTCATGGCAGTGGGAGGAATGTGAAAGCATCACAGCCATCCTCCCAGCCAGGAATTAGGTGAAAATTCCCAATTACAACAGGATGCTCACAGAGTGACAACTAATCAACAACTTGATGTGCAGAAATGAACGGTAAGAAGCACAAGATGGTCAAATATTCCCTTTCCCACTCACTTCTCTTAAAGAACATGAAAAAAGCTATAGGGTCATCTTTTATGTGTGTATATGTGTGTGTATACAAATATAAGTGGAAGAAGGACTGAAAACTATTTAGGGCCTCTGTACTTAATGGATAAAGAAATCAGATCTCATGCTATGTGACTGCTTAAGGAGGGATTTTTTGTAAGACTTCTGTCTGGCAACTATCATGGGAAAACAAGAAATCCAGGAGCTGCCACTGCATTTGCTGTAAGGGAAAGCTCAGAGTCAGCAAACCATTTCTTATATAGATTGGAGACAAGAAATCAGATACTTTTAATAGTGAGAAGTTTACAAAACATCTGTCAAGGAAAGAAGCTGGGGGAGAGGTGATGGGGAAGAAGAAACTTGCAGCGTTTACATCCATTCATTCATCCTTCTTCCAGAGAAATAAGCAAGCACCATTCAAAATACTTGGCAGGCATGTGATATCACTCCCTCCTCCCAGAAGTTGTTCTTACCAACCCACTCAATGCAGAAAAAGTATTCCCTGAATCCTTGTGGCATTCCCACAGACAGGCCCAAACATGCTTATGACATGACCAGAGCAGTAGAAGAGAAAAATGGAGTTTGGAGTCATTATACATAGGCTGGAGGATAGCATGGTCGATGTTTGATATGCTTGTTGTGTTTTACCAGAAAAGAGATAAAGCTTTTGGCAGAGAGAATATAGACTGGAAGGCCAGAGGTTACAAATCTTCAGATCATGGAGGAGCCACACAACTAGATGACTATACACAGGTACCTTCAAATTTGGCAAAGATGGGGAGGAAAAGGTAGGGAATGACAGTGCAATGAAATACTGAATAAACTGATCTCCTTATTGAAGAAAATGGGTAGTTACCCTTCAGAATAATATGACTCACCAAAGTAAGGAGCACAGCAGGTTTCTTTGAAGCCAAGACGCTCGATATCTAAAAAGAAGTTTTAGATTGCTATTATTTTTTTTTCTTCCTTATAATCACATTGATACCAATTTCATCAACGTTTGCTGTACACAAAGTAAACAAGCTGCAAAGACAAAAAATGCTCCTCTGATGTCTTTCAGATATTGTAGTATTACCTGACACTTGCAACAAGAGTCAGTAGATCACAAAATATTTAGACAGAAATGCAGTGCTTAAGTTGGTGGTGTCCTTTAAAGACGTAAATACCAACTATAACTTAAGATTAAGTCTATTGTCATCATTTGGAAGACAGAGGAAATATGAGCAAAAAAGCTGTAATGTCACACAGAAATAAGGAATAACAGGGTACTCTGTATCCTCAATGCACTACTCCATATAAAACACACATGCATTAATACTGTTATACTACAGTGTGCTAAATACTTAGTAATGAATGTTTACTGTTATTCTCACTGGGTCATCTTTTACTGACTAACACTTCTATTAGGTTCCTTCGGTATCTTTCAAAGATTTACAAACTGAGAACAAAATCATTGGGCTTGTAGAGAAGTGGGCTTTCAGAGCAGCTGCAGAAAGGTGGGCACTGAATTACACATTCCTTGGGGCAAGGAACAGATGACGTAATTCCATGGAGCACAGTTCTATCAACTTTAAACCAGCTTAATAGCACGCTAATAATATTAACAAAAGAAAGTATATGGCAGTGAGGTATAAAAATACCAATTCCACATTTCTTTTTTTTTCTCCCCATGAAATACCAGGATTACACACTCACACAGGTTGGTCATTTATTGACATAAAACTATCCTGTAAATAAGTCCCCTAGCGTCCTGATGGTGGAAAACCAATTCCTTGGCAAACCAGGCAAAAGTTATAGACAGAACCTTTGAAAGCTGAACAGTTTCACTGCAAGTTTCAACAGCTTCTACCTTCAATCCATTGGTAGTCCAGGTGGAAAACAGCCTTTATGTTGGGACAGCTTGCTGGTCCACATAAAGAGCTCTTTTTCCCATCAATGATTTTTTTAAATGGTAAGGAAGCAGAGAATAGAACTGCAATAAAGGCATTTGCTGATGGAAAGTGACCCAAAACAACTAAGGTGACCTAAAATAAATGTGATATTTTTAAAAATAAAACACGTATTTTCCACTAGCAGTTTTCACCATCTGACAGATGAGCATTGGAGCACCTGCCCTCTACACAACTCCAACTCATACGTGTCAAAAAGCAACCTCTCCACAGCTTCCTCCACCCCCAGCTACTGAAATACAGGATCAAACTTCACTTCATAGCTGGACTCATTATGAAAGTGAAATGAAACATCCTCACAGCTGATGACAGCAAAATTTTTGGTCTAGTGAGTCAGAGTTAGTGCTCTGCAGAGACAGAAGTATCAGAGTCTTCCTTTTCAAGCTGCTCTCCATGAAAATCACCCACAGAGCTTGGCAGGAATACTGCCCTCACCCTGCTGAGCCTTCCTACCAAAGAAAAAATAACTGGCCAGGTGCATAAGTATACAAACATCTGCTCAGAAATGAAATGAGAAACCTAACTAAGCAAGTCACACTTGCATTTAAAAATATGAATATATTTGCTTATTCAAATATTAGAATAATTCAACATAAATTATGAGTAAGGCAGGCAGCCTTTCCTCACAGCTCTTTGGAGGCATAAAATAAATGTAGGCTCCCAAGTCAGAGCCAGGACATGCAACCGTTGCAAAAAATGTATTTAGCAACATGTTTCTGTTGGATAAAGACACAGACTGACAGGTGTCATGATGCACAGAACGTGTTTATGAGACTGTCTTTGGATTAAGACCTTACTGTTCAGCTAAAAATGGCAGCCTTTAAAAAAAAAAAAAAAAAAAAAAATTATAAGTGCTTCATAAGAATGAAGGACAATTTCCAGTAACTGGGGGGGGGGAAACGTCCCATCAAGCATCAAGTCAGGAGACATCCAGTAAGCAGAGGACTAAAATTAAGCAAAATCATTGCCACATATTGATTTTGTATTCACAGAAAAACATTCAGAGACACAGACAACTTACCTCGTTCACATAGTGGACTTCATCCACAGCATATTTTTTCTTGAAGAATTCAGGGGGATGGATCCTTTGGAAAACAACAAAAGAAACATTTGGTTTTAGCTTTACTGTTATATTTAATAAGGCCACAGACAAAGAAATAATGTCCTCTACTATCACAACAATAGAATCAGATATGAGGAATGTTTTAATAATCTTAACCTTGACTCCATTTCTCAAAATAGGAGATAACACATAAAGTTGCCACAGCTACAAAAATCAGTGTGCTTTAATCCAGTCCATGCTTGATACTTCAATTTCATGGTCTCCTCCTGAATTAAAGGGCTTTTTTTTCCCATTCACTCTACACAAGACAGTTTTGTTAAAGAATTTTGCCATGCCATTTGTATACAACTTTCCAACTCCAGATGTTGGAAGGATGTGGAAATAGCAGAAGACTGGTTTGCCCTGTGTTATATTCAAAGAATGAACAAAACATTCATCTTCTACCCTAGTAACCCCTCTGATGTGAGCATGAAGTAGACTGAGGGCTATGAAGACATGGGCGCTGCTACCTCTATTCCTCAGGACACCAGAGATCCACTCCTCTAACCCAACAGGATGTGCAACTTTACATGTCCATGTCCAAAATTAAATCACTTCTGCTGTCTTCTCCCCTGATACCCAACCAGAGACTTTTTTCTAAATGCAAGAAGAATGCAGGAGTCCTGTGAAAGATCTACTTGCAGTTAGTTGGGGCAGACGCCGGTGGATCAGCGCTCCAGGGCTCCCCCACCGGCCCCCGTACCAGTGGCTGTACCATTGCTCATTCCTTCACTTTATGGTAGCAGCCAGTTATTCATGAGACTTTAGTCTCTGATTACAACCTCTAACCCCCCCAAACTGAAATAAATATAATCAGTGTAATTCTGAAAATGTAATCTCAAAAGAAAAGAAGAAAAAAAACCCACCCAGCTTACATCCTTCCACAGAGTAAAGAATACAGGAGGAAAAAACGTGGTCAGAAGAGCTAGAGTTTGGAGGATCCTGTGCATTTTGCTTCCTGAGAGACAGCAGGAGAGCAAGAGGTGTGCGCAGGACTGAACCTTCAGCTGTTTAAACGTTAGATTACAAGAGCACAAGACCAACCAGGGAAAGAATAAATTAGGCTGGAGACCGAAGAATACTTCTAACCCTCGCAGTGATGAACAGCAGAAGTGGTGGGACAAACAGCCCAGCACCTTTAGGAGATGCTCCATAACAAAGACATGTGCTGTAGCTGCCCGCAGTACCAGGTGGCTAGAGCTCTGATTTACGTCATTTTTTCAATCTTGTGCACTCGTTTTTCATTTTACATTCCTTTATGCTCCAAACAGTACTGGGCTGAGAAACGAATGACAACATGAAAACGTTTATGGTGTTCTCAAGCAGTAAATCACAGATTTTTAAAAATTTATTTATCTGTGAAAGTACTACTCCAAAAGTAACACAAAAATATCTCATTACATGTTCCTTTTGCAACGCTCCTTTTGTGGACTCCTCCCATCACTGTTGGAGATTTCAAAGCAATTATCATTTATCTTCTCTCCCTGGCTAATATTACATATAATTAAAAAAAAAAAAAAATCACTATATCTTCTTATCTTTCTATACCCTGTATTTTATAGTTCCCTTACCTCCAACTTTTGCATACTCTGTTTCTCCTACAGGCATCTCCTTTTCCCTGCCTTCATTCCTCACACGTTCAAGTACTTTAATATTCCAGAAACATCACAAACAGATTTAGCACTTTCCGTTTTTGTTCTCTTCTACAGTTTCAAACAATTCATCTGGTATCAGAAGAATCCCAACTCTAAAACCAGCTAATTTATGGCCAACGGTAATTTATGGTAATATATGCTCTTTAGAGCAATACCTCCAAAGCACTATTTACAATTAGCTGCATTGTTTGAATCCAAGAACTGTTTCTTGTAAAGTAAATATTTCTTAAAAGTATGCCCACAAATGTGCTGGATTTTATTCACTTCATTTAATGCAGTTTAAGTAAGAGTAGGTCTCATTTTCCAACACGCCAATAAGAAAACTTCTGTCTTTTCACAAACTGTTCTTCAACTTCCTTTTTTTTTTTTTTTGCTAGTTGCTTCCTATAGTTGTGTGGTCTACAGCACACTGCTGCTAATTTAATTCTTTGGTTATGGTTAATATTAATCCATTATTGATTCCATTCCAGCTGTAATCCCTCCAACATCTCTTCTTATGTACACTATCACTCTTTTGAGGAACAAAAGTAGCTCATCATCCTTTCAAGGCTGAGGATTTTTTCTCTACTTTGAGAGAAAGAAAACGGCAGCTTCCCACAATCCTCCGTCCTCTCTCTCAGCTATTAAACTAGGTCATCTTCCAGATACTTTCGACTCCATCATACCTAATGACAAGCTGCCACGTTTCCCAGATGTGTACCTCCTTGCTGGTCTTGTTCTTGCTACCTTGCTCAGAAGTCCGCAAGACTTTTAGTACAAAGTAGAGCACCAGACTTCTCAGCTCCTCTCTGAAGCACTCAAGACTCTGCCTCACTTCTTTTCTTCAGCCATTTAGCACCTCTGACTAGATGGTAAAAAACATTCACATACACTTCCCACAAACTACCATTCCCTACCCATCCCACGGGAGCCATGATGCTTCTGTGATGAAGCCACCTCTCCCACTGGGAAGATTTCTGCAAAGACCTACCCTATTGCAGAACCATACAGGTGGAAGGAAAAAGTGCACATGGAAGTCTACATTAAAGCGGAAAAAATCTGTGCTGTCACATACAGAAAAGCAGTATAGAAGGATAAAACAAAAGCTCAGGGAGAAAGAGGAGCGAAGATGATCCTCACTGAGACCTTTCCATACTCTCTCAAGTCTCTTCATTTTTTTCCCCAGTTTAGCAGGATCTATGAAAGATTATTATGCACCAACATTGTAGTTACTGTAAAAAAAGTACCAGTGAGGAGTTCCTTAGCAGAGACAGTGCTCAGTATTCATTTTTATCCAATTTAAATGCAAAACAGGCTAAAGTCTAGCACTGACCATCACCGTTACAGGGAATAGTACTTTCCACAAAATGCTCACTGGCATCATGAAAATCAGAAGTTACATTCAGTTATGATAATTTCAAGTACATCTGATACTTCACAGAGATGAGGAGTACTTCTCTCTACAAATGACTCTCAGGCAGGTAGAATAAGTTAATTGGTTACAATTTTTAGGTTTGGCTTTGTCTTTTTTAATGCTGCTATGGGCTGCCAGTTTCAAAATTCTGATTAATCACTGCAGAGACTACATGCAAAAAAACCCACAGCAAGTCATAAATTAATTAGAAGGATTACCCAAGTGGAAGATATGATCCCAGATATTATTGAATCATGTCTCTCCTTACCTATCAAAAAAACAAAAAAACAGCAACAAAACAAAACCAAAACTTTTGTAAACAGATGTGAACAGAAGCAATGGCCTAATTTTTACAGGCTTTTGGAGAGGAAAAAAAAACGTCCAAAAATTTTTAGATTCCCTGGCAACATAAATTAGCAAAAACCTACAGAGAATAATGCACTTCAGCCCTAAAAAGGCCCAATATCCTTTCCCTATAGTTTTACAACTCCAGCCAAGCAAATACCAGCATTTGTTAGAAATGTCAATAGTTAGCTTCCAGAATAGTAGGAGTCATCATTTTATCTTATAGCAGAAATAAGCAACTCCAAACTCCTGGAACTGCATCGTGCCCAAGTATGCATGCCCAAGTGGCTAGGCAAAAATCTGGCATCTCATAGTTTATGGCAATTAGAAAGAAAACGTAAGAGTCCAGCACTTCTATTTATTTACAAGAATACAGTCCTCATCTTTTGTCACCAAAGGATCCCTTAAACAAGACACTATCTCTAGTTCACCACTTACAATTCATCACAATTTCCAGTCCAGTGAAAAAGCTTGAGTTATTTTGGGTTAAACATCAAAGCTGTTTACATTCCACTGATGCTTCCTACATAACTCTTCACTCTTCCATGTTCTTCTACCCAATCTAGTTCACCTACTTGGTTTCTTACTCTTAAGATTTTCACAGCAATTGGGAAAAGTTGAAGATGGCCTGAAGATGTGAAGCTACGTTTTTAAGACAAGATTCGAATTCTGATGCACTGTCTCATTTTAACAGCTAAGCTTTTATTAAAGCAACAAATATTGAAGAGTCACCTTTCAATCATAACAAGTGACAACTTTATTACAAACAAAATTCTACTGAGGTAGCAATGCGAAAAAGAAGAGGAGGAGGAGCAGCAATACTTCCACTATAAAAATACAGTGTGAAACGTTAAGTCAGACAGTAAAGTAATACCCCACATTAGCTATACCTCATTACTCATATATCAAACATGAAAACCACCAGAAAAAGAGTAAGGGAGCATAGTATTAAAAACTAGTAACCAGGAATCCCAGTCAGTCGGTCAGCTTAGTGAAAACTTCCAAGTTTATTCTAACTTTTCCATTTGGTTTAACTAAATTCACAGTGGTACGTGATGGCATGTTTAAAAACCAAGATGCTTCACCAAATCACAACTTAATCACGCCAGTGCAGATTCTGCCACCAACTTTGACAGACCACAATGCTACGACTGGCTCCACTTCAGTGCGATCCTTCGAACAGGAATGGAATACTGACTCCTCTGTTTATCCATCAGTAAGATGAACAGCTCTGACAGCCTATCTATAAAATACACCAAAAAATATATTTTGAAGCTTTGTTGAAGTTGGACAAATTAAAACCTCAAATTTTTTTGCAGTATTTTATTAACCATGCTGTGTTTCCACTTTAAACCCAATAAAAACTTGGTCTCATTGTCTAAAACCATTTTAAAGATGTTGTTCATTACATTGCACAAGAATTCATAACAGCATATCTTAAGAGATTTGTACAAATTTGACATTACTGTAAGAATTCCATTAGCAACATTTCTTTGTATTCTAAAGGACTCTGGAGCAAGAGCCTCGTAATACCAACATGATAAAAGAGTGTTCTAGTTTTCAGAACTGCATTCAGAAGAGAGGTACAAATGAGATGGATCTAAATCGCAAATGCCAAAGAAAAACTGTGAACAGAATTTATAACAGCTGATAGCTATTCCTGAAAGAAACACATCTAAGCCAACTGCTAATATATTTGCAACCTAATTGCTGATATACATTCATATATGTTTTCATTTGCATCTAAACGTTCTTCCAGACAACCTTCAATATATTTAACAACTTTTTCCTACTGGTCGCTTTGCATTTGCATTTTTTAATGCTTCTAGGACAGATTCTCAGTTTTTAGTTTTTACAGTGGATCAGCTCTAAAATGAAATTCAGCTCTTCCTGAAGTAGTCCAATTTAGCTTTTCTTCAGCATTTCAGTTGGAGTTCCTAATTCAAGATTATTTATCTTACTGCATAGCCTAGAATGTTAAACTATTCCTGTTGGGAAAAAATATCCTTAATGGTATGTTCATTACAAAAATTTGAGAAATTCCAGTTGGGACTAATTTCAAAACATTTTCTACACATTCTACATTTTGTTACTAAACGATTACAGACACACACTCAAATAGATATGTATGTATACATCTCAGAAATGACCTGAGCACCTTTAGCAGAGCAAGTCAACAGCAGGAGGTCCCAAGCTTCCTGAAGTGTGGCAAGTTCACTGCATCATCTCCTCTAAAAGTTGCATAGGATTCCTCCCCTCCCCACAACACAGATTAATCAAAAAGCTTTAGCTTTCCACGCTCCGTTAACACCAAGAAGCCACACCATTCACTGCATCAGCCAGTTCTGCACCAGTCCACTAACAGACACTCAGTCTAAGAAAAAGTCCACTGAATTGCAAGGTCCCTCCATAGGGCTGTCTTAATGTCAGTGCTATTTTTACATACCTTACATTTCCTAACATATCTGCAAGCGATTCACAGACTATAAAAGCCAGGAGAGATCCGAATAAGCACGTGTATTTAATTTTTAGTTTGATTTCTAGATGCTTTGATTTTCAGACATCTGATATTGTTATATAACCTGCTGTTAGATTTTGCTAACAGCATCCTCTCTCTCTTCCCTACTCAAAGTCTTACAGCAGCCTGGAGAAGCCCTTGGTCAGCTCTTTTAAAATATTTGGATAAAAACATGACCTTTAGGAGCTACTTAGCTTTCTCTAGGTTTACGGCCAGAACAGAAACTAGTTCATCGCCATCAATTTGTAACGCTTCACATAATTTTTGTTTCTCTCAAATACAGAATGAAAATATTTTCTTGAACGTTTACCTTAATAACAATGCAGAAATGGCAGTTGCACCATTTCCATCTACTAGCAGAAGTTGTTTGAATTGTAACTGCCAGCTTTGCTTTCTCTTTTGTGTTGTACTAAGCTTGCCTTAAGCTTGTCCTGTCATCCATCCAGGATCGTTCAGAGCTCCCTGTTAGCTAAGTTCTCTTGTGATCAGCTTGTCAGAATAGGCAGACACATGAGAACCATCAGCATGCTTATAAGTATTATCATGCATCAACAGTATTATAAGTAACCTATATATAGGTTTTATGTTCACTTATACATTACAAAAAACAGTTCTTCATTTCTGTTGCTTTACACCTACATAACTTATAACAAACCTTTAATATTAAGGAATTCTGTAAAACCATTCAAATCTTAAGTCTTCACATCTGGTCTTGTTTGTGTTTTGAAGCTATTCTGAAAGAAGGGTGCCTTACTGCACTGTTACATATAAAAGAAAGCAAAAGATGTATCCTAACATAAGCTCCAATGTGAGGTAACTGTTCTCCTGCAAAAGGAAGTACTAAGTTAATAACACATGGCACAGAGAGCAAAGCAGTATTCCAGGCTGTCTGACCACACATGCTATCAATGAACATACATTAGGGCCAAATAATGAGAATCACCTGCAATTTCTAAGCACTGAATCTGGCTTTAGCCAAAAAACCATCGGCATTCATTTAATGTATTTTTAAAAAGCATCAGTAGGAATCTTTAAATGAAAGTCAGCAACCATTTTGAGGATCTCTTAGTATGTCAGGGAGGAAGACAGCAAGTACTGACATAAAGCAAGACATGTCATACTAAAGACTATGTCCTGCAATTAAAATACAGATCCACAAGTCTTGTCCACTACTTACTGTCTTTCAGATCCACAGCTTCTGGCAGTCATCAGAAAGTGATGTTCTTAGAAGCAGTAATTAAAAGTAAGAATTAACATAGTTGGAACAATAACAAAATAGGCAAATATCAAAGATACTGTTCATGATAAAGTCTAAAGCAAAAGGGTTTCTACCCAACAATGTTCAGGGTACAGTGCTCTCTTAAAAGCTCCTACAAGTATTATTGCCTAAAATGCATGAAAAACTGTCCAAGCTCATATCACAAAATCAGAAGAGGACGATTCTTGATGCAGTGAGACAGAAAAGCTAAAACTAGCAAACTGCACAGTAAAGCTTTCTGCTTTACGAGGATACAACAGTATTGCTTCCTCCATTCCACCCTAACTTTCACATTCAGAGTAACAGATATAAAACACCACTTTATGGCAAATTCACTTTGTCTTGAGCAAATAGTCTCTACTAAGCAAAGTAAATGCCTACATTAGCCTGCACATAGTGCCTGTACATGGCACTGCGGCGTGCACACATTCACTGCCAGCAAGTCATTGCATGAGTTACATCGCATTTTTCCTCACTTACATGAGAGGAAACACATGCACAAGGAGTAAATTGGACAAGTGTAGTCTTCAGCAATTGAAGTTCCACACAGTCAACAACTCATTTCTCGGGCCTTGCTAGAATGAGCTTAAAGCAGAGTAAAAGTTTCAGTGAGACTGCATACAAAGAATAAGAACCTTGGCAAAAATTAAACCAGATGAACAGAAATACATCAGCAAAGCATGTAGAGCTGGAGGAGGCAAAGGGATACAAAAGCAGTGTTTTAATGCTGTCAGAGATGCACCAATAAACTCCCTCCTCATTACAATATCATCAAGTTAACAGATGGCAAAGCATTAACCAAACAAGAGGGTGTCGAGAACTGCTAGAAAGAACAACACAGGAGGCTTTACAAGATACCAGCAGATGTTCCTGACTTTGTCCAAAAAAATGCAATCACCTATATATCCAAAAGGAATTTCACTATCTCAAACAAGAAGATTAAAAGGCATCAAGCTAGATTTAAAACAAAACAGTACTAATGGGCTCGCTGGTATCACAGGCAGCCTCCAGCAATGTTTTGACTACCTTAAGTTACTCCCTTTCCACATTTCTCTAGATTTCTGTTTTATCCTTTGAAAGACAGAAGTACCTGCATACACGTAAACTCAGACTCCTTGCTCCTTTTGATACAGTCCAGAGCAAGATGGATTTTGAGAAAATAACAGAATTTAAAAGAAATTGAACTGAAGATGAAGACTTAAACTGATTTGACTGGAAAAGGTAACCAGGGCTGTAACTGAAGCCATGTCTAGCAGAGGGACAGAACGGTAGAGTCTGCATGCATGAAGCTGGACACAGGATGCTGGGTATATGACACTGGACTTCCCAGTGCTACACACAGATATGCAGAAGCAGAATAACTACAAGCAACATACAGACTTATGAAATCAGAAATAAAGTATTGAGGAGACTTTCATGGTTCTTCCTAATAGAAGCCAAGCTCTGAACTACCTATTTCATCTACTTCAAATATACGGCCTCACTGCTCCTGCTCAGCTATTCCCACCACAGGCATTCCCAACAGATTGAAATTCTTTAGGTTTTCTATAAATTCTACCTCAAGAGGCAGTGCCTCGATTAGACATTTAAGAGATACTATCAAGAGCTACCCAAAAAAACAAAACCACAGAAAACTTGCAATTGGTAACCTCTGCTTTATTTCTTTCTGCAAATAAAATTCTTCCTTGGAGAGAAGGGTGCTATACTAGTACAGAAAAAACTGTAACAAAGGAAATGTTTATACACTGAAATCCCTGAAAGATTTCTTGTAGCATAACACTGCTGACAAATACTCATTAGAAAGCTCTCCTCCCACAAAAAGGCACAGAAAGAATTACAGTGGTTAAGAGGGTAAGTGTAATTTCTAGGTCACTATATAGTAACAGTGTTCCACTCAAACACTGGTCTCAGCTCATGCTTCTTAACGCAGAAAGATACATACTGAATCTCTCAGTAGCAGATGTTACGCTTTTACTTTGGAAAAAYGCCTATGTTGCGGGGAAAATGAGCAATATTTTATGTCCCACACATAAAAGCACTACAACAAGCTCTGGAATGTGTGCAGCATGTCCCGCAGCTCCCATATTATTCGGTAATAGCATGAAAGGAAGCACTACTGATGTTTACAGCAGCATTAAGATGACCTGAACAGTTATAAGAAGGGGACGATAGTATTCCCATCTTATAACTTGTAAAGAAAACTAAACCACAAAGAAATTAAAGGAACTTGCCACAACAACTCATTGGGCACAAAGAAAAGGCAGAACATACCCATGCAAACAGTGCCCGATCCACTATGCCACATTGCCCCTGTAAGACAAAGAAGTAACTGGCATCCCCCAGGAGCAGGGTCAAGGTCAAGCGCTCTGACACCCAGAGCTCCAGCAAGTACACAGGCAAAGGGGTACACAGCAAGTAAAACACAATCTGTCTGTTTTTCACTCACATTTAGCTCTTAAGAAGCATTAATATCGATTACACTTTTCCCTATCCTATTTTAATAAAACAGTCGGGTTTGTTTTTATTTCTTTGTATGCTTCTCAACACAGACAACACCCTGACAGAGAGTCCTTCCTGAGCGTACAGACACAGCACAGGTCGCAGGGAATAAAAAACCTAAAGGAAACAGTTAACATCAAGAGCTGAGAACATGAAATTTTAGAAGTGCAAGAATAGAGGCACCTCTGTAGGTATTTCACTTGAGAGTTTTTTCACGGAAGTGCCTTCTCAAATCCAGGCCAACAAGAAGCAGAGAGCTCTGCACTCAAACCGGGCAGCTGCACAGCAGAAGGCAGCGTGGAGGTGCAGAGCCTTGTCGGAGCACTGTTGGAAAATCCCCATGGGCATTTCTTTTGCTGCAGCTTACCCTCCTACCAGCAGCAGCCGAGTCCTTGGAGGAAAAACACATGGCATGCCTGATCAAAAGAAAACTTGGATTCTCTGATATTTCAAAATGTTATCAGGAGTTTATATCACTGAACTCAATACTCCTGCTAGCGCATTAAATAAAGTATAAAATAAGAAATGCCTGGTGGGGGTTATCAACATTCCCTGTTGTACCACAGGAATGAGACATGCGTAGGCAAGACTTAACTTTCTCATGCTGTGGTTTGAAGCCTCATCAGGATATTAAAAAACTCTGGTGCAGCATTGTCAAGCAGATTTACTTAGTGCTGGTTCTATTTCTCAATACACTCGAATCAAAAAGAGAAGAAAAAGAAGCACTTCAACACTTACTAAATCACCAACTTGTGCATCCAGTTAAAGGTGTATGCTGGTAGAGATTGCAAATCAATGGAGTGATATAAATTACTATTATGTTTTAAAACATTCTCAACAAGAAATACAAGGAAACTTAAGCAGCTAGAAAGCAAAGATTTATAAAAATAATTACTGAAGTAAAAGTCATAGAAACAATACACATTCATCCTGGACCAGCAAGGCTTGTGGACAATTAGAATACTGGGACAACAACTAAACTGATCATTTGAGAAGTCAAAGCATTCAAGCAGCACTGTTTAGAGAAAAACAATCATCAGTAAAGTGGCAAGAGCAATACAGACACTAATTATTCTGCAGAAGTAATTTTTATCCACAGAGAAATACCATAATAAATGAATGCAAGACAAGAAATGGAAATCACTGTACTATGGAGAGAATTGGAATCATGGAAAATAAGCAGCACAAGGGGAATTGCACAAATAAGTCACATCAATCAAAAGCAACCAGCTTTTTTGGACAGTTTTGAAAGGATCGGATGAAGGGTAAAGCAACAGATGTACTATCTGAATAATAGTAAATATTTGATAAAAATCTCTCTCAAGACTGTTACTCTCCAAAATCAACTCAAATTGGCTTGGACAGGAACACTATGATGTGACCTGAAACCCAATGACTAGTCATAATAAAAAAGTGAAAAGCCTAAAGCAGAAAATAAAAATAAATAAATAGATAAAAAGATGAGCTTTTCAAGGGCTGGGAAACCCTCCAACCGCCACATGGAAGGGTGCTGTATCAATTGCTGGCAGAAGTCTCGCGATCACTAGCCCTTGTTCTCGTGGGGGACTTCAACTTCCCGGACGTCTGCTGGAA
>JAYKAV010001776.1:653355-667399 GCA_035582835.1 Phoebastria nigripes
TTTAGTGGGGCTTGGTGGTGTTGGGTTGACGGTTGGACTTGATGATCTTAGAGGTCTTTTCCAACCTTAATGATTCTATGATTCTATGATTCTATGAATTTAGACTGATGTTCTCAGAAGTTAAAGTGATAAACAGCAATGGACTGCAAGTCTTGATTAGTGGGATACTGCAAAGACTGAAATTAGTTCTAATGCTATTCAGAAACAGAAGCAGGACTGAATATGTTCATGAGATCCACAGATGGCATTTGCAGGTGGTAACAAACTTTGCAGACAAATTGAAATTGCCAGTTGGTACAAAACAGTAATAAGATGACCTAAAGTGATTAAAAACTGATTTTTTTTTTTTAAACAGCAAAATAAAGATTCAGTGGGTAGGGGGAAGGGACAAATGGCAGGAAGAGATCAAACTGATAGACATGGAAAAAGGAAACACTAAATATATTTCATTTTAGAGAAAAAAATAACAAGAAAAAATACCAGGGGATGATATGGCAGATCAGTTCAGAAGGTAAAACCAAAGACCCTTCTAGAGCATACTATCTGAATACACAGCTCCAGAGCACCCTATGGAGAAGAGGACCTGTATGCACCACATCAATAAAACTCATCTAGAAAATGTCCTTCATTCCTGCAAAATCTACATCAAGAAGAGGAATTAAGTTGATTTGGAGTTTGTTCCCTACAGCACCCACATACACTCCACTACCTTTCCAAAGAGTTGTCTCCAATTTCAGCTTGCATAGAACAGGCTTACTACAGACCTTGCTTTCTTGTAGCCAAGGGCTAATTAATGCACCAGTCTCAGCCACCATGATATAGTCAGATAAATATACCGTGCCGTACACAATTTAATACACACAATTATTCAAAATACAAATGCCACAAAATTTCACCAGTCACCATTAAGAAAAAGAGATCAAGAAAGTGACTTCTTAGCTTCTAATTTTCATGGTCACATACAGTCGATAGGGGAAAAAAAGGTAAAAGCCTAAATAGCCTGAAAAGTGCTCTTTTTACAAAAGCGTTTGGGGAAAAAAAAGCAAACAAACAAAAAAAGCTACCACATACTTCTGCACTTTTTTCTAAAGGCAGTAAAACTTCTCAGCTTTGCTGAAGTCAGTCAAGTTTAATCACCAAAACCAAAGAGTGATTTTGGTTGTAACCTACTTAGAAAATGGTGACAATATTTAAAAAGCTTCCTTATTAGGTCACTGAGAAATTACTAACATCTGCAAAGCATTTCATTGTGCTTTATTACAGCTCCAAAGTGCCACACCAAGGTTCAACTTTGCAAATACAGATAGCTTCCAATCAAATTCATGGAAAAACGCTACTTACAGTGGATCCAACGCTAGATTAATGTTGTTATACTTACCAATCAGCCAGCAGGGCTTCAAAGAAAACACAGGAAATTGCACATAAATATTGCTCTGTCCCATTTAATATGTATTTCTAAAGTTAGAGCATGAAAGCGTTAAATATTTTTGTTTTCCATTAAAAACACTCTTTATGTGGCAAGGCAATTAAGTTATTTTGGCATCCGCTCCACATAAAGCAGCTGCTGTACAGTATGTTTTACTTTGTAAAATATCTTTAATCAGCACACTGACTAGTTCTGTCATTTATAATTAAGGAGGTAAATGGCAGGTGCAACATTAATTAGTGAAATTGAAGTCTCTGTGCAAGACATGCAGTCATACCAACTTAATGCTTCCTAGGAATAGAAATGATTGCTAACAGCTTTGCACCACAAACTTGACTAGGTAAGACCACGCCAAGAAAGAGGGGCATTTACAACACAGTTACGCTTCTGAAGCCTTTACAATCTTATATTACCAGATCCATTTCTTAAAGTCTTCCTCCAAAAGTAAGAATAGAAAAATACTTCAGGAGTGCAAAAGCCTACCCACTAAGCCATCCTGTGAGAGTCTTTGTTTCTGCCTTACAGACAACGGGAGGGGCAGGGGGCAGAGGTACAGATCAAGAGATAGGCAAAGTGGTTCTCTTAGTTGAAAAGATTTTCCCAGCCAACAACTAGGAAATGGGCTAGCCCAACATTTGGAGAAATGCCCACACTCATAATTTAAAAACAGGGCGACTGTTGTTGTAATCCCTTCCCAATATGAAAGTAGGACCACCAGTCCTACAATTACCCTCATAACAATTCTGCGATTGCCACCTTAAGAGGTCGTGGGTTTTCTGGAGAACATCCATAGTCTGTCAGTTAAATTAAATCTCTCCTCCCTTTTAAAACTGCAGAGGTTATTTTGGCTTGAAGGACTTCTGAAAGGTAGCCTCACAGCTATTTACAAATCTTTAGAGCATACACATTCAGCAAGAAGTCCTACAAGATGAGTAACACTTCCAAAGAAGTGGTAGTCACCCTCATAGTGACCTAGTGCTGGGTCCTTGGCAGACCACAGCCCAGGGTGGTGTATTCATCATCTCCATGTTCACCTGTTCTGCAGAGTCCCCAGGCACCACCTCAGCATGCAAAACTGTTCATAAAAACAAGTGCAGTTGGTGAGACTAAAATAATTACAGTGTTCACAGTCTCATTTGTAAACTAATAGTCTGCTCATCTCCAAGCAAATGCTCTCAGACACCTCATTAGTTTTGGCCAAACTAAGACTGCAATTTGAAAGAAGCCAAAAAAACCCACTTTTGCATTACTTCAAGGCAAAAAGGTTAACCCTTCTGACTGCCATGTTACCTAAGCTACATTTCAAAAAAAACTCAGATATGTGTCCTTCAGAAGTAAAAGCACAACAGTACTTCAAACAATACATTTAGTAATACAGTAGTAGTAAAGAGCCTTCTGCATTAATTTTAAGAGAATCTATGCATTTCTGCCTAAACTCACATAGCAGATTCCCGCATCTGTCTTAAATAGAAAGAAATATAAACACCAGGCAAAGCAACTGCACCCTGTGCTATGAACTAGAAGACCAGCTGTAGACCTCTGTAAAATACCAACCTCACAAATCTCGTACAAGGCATTGAATTGTTTTGTGCTTCATTGATGTTAAATGAATGTTTCTTCAGCGGGTAGATAGTGGCTTCCACGTGCACAGAAACAAGCACTTCCAAGGCAAACTATAGTAGATAAACAGCCACGGATGGAAGGCAAACTTATTTGTGTTTTTCTTTCAGTGCTAATTTTGACTTAAAATTGAGTCTTCTGGAAAGGAACACAATCCCTAGCTGTGTGCAGTACCCCTGCCAACCAACTTACGAAGCAGAACTGCTACTGACTCACAAATGAGTTATTCATCCATCCTCTTTCTGACAAGCAGAAAAAGTACATGACCATGGCTGACAGAAGAGAAAACAAAGATTCGAACAGAGGGATGCAGGAAGGGTAAGGAGGAGAATTTAGAAAACAAGGATGCTGTGATAAAGACAATTTGTTATACTTTGCAAGAAGACACAACGACAATAAACCACTTTTAACCAGACTTGTAATTCTGTAAATGAACCAATAACGAGCGCTGCACACACAAATCAAAAAGGCCACCATTTATAAACACAATATTTTGTTTGAAAATGCAAAATGAGACGGTGGAATTTCAATAATATTTTTAAGCCTTTTCAGATAAGGCACAATCAGCGTGGGTATGAAACAGCTGATTTGAACTAGCAGAAGAGAACTTAGGGGGAGGAAAAAGGTTTGTCTATAAATGGGAACAAGCACCACTAGGGAACAGACTTTATAGAGTACACGTCAGGGTTAAACAGAACCTACCCTCCCAGACAGGTGCAGCTCTCAGCTGAAATACTTCAGACAGCAGTATTCACATTTTTATGCTATCACAAACAATTTCAGTTCCCAGGCAGGTCTAAGACAGTGATATTCATATAAACTCTCCGAGAAGACAGCAGCCGTGCCCTACCATATGGTCTGGCACAGTTCAGCACATGGGATTGGTTGCAATTGTTTTCCTTTTCCCAAAATTTGCATTAAAATATAAGTGATAGCTTCAATTAGAAGTGAAGCAACCTGAGCTCAAAATATTAAATTAGAAGCAATCCAATGTTCTGAGACAATTTAGACAACAAAAAAATTTACAGTTTGTTAGAGGGTATAAATACAATTAAGACTGTGAAAAGAAACGAACACATAAATAAATCAATTCCTCCACTACTATGGCACTGAGCAATATTTACAACCAACGTGGATAGAGAGAGAGATGTTTATGGCATACTCACAGAATAGAACTAAAATCACATTCCCCAGTCTGTCAGTTCATATCAAAAAAAGTATCAAAGAGCCTAAACTACCTTCTGCCATTCAAAAAGCTTCATTAGCTAAGGCAGCTGCAAACTGGTAAAGCAACTTGAAAAAGCCTGCTTTACTATTTAACTTGTTCGGTCTTAACACAAGACTTCTACTGTTCTTTATGGTTCAGCTTCCTTTCATGGATACCATGAGATCCATGGGTTCCAATTCTAAAGGTATTCTCTACCAAATGGTGGTGGATCATTTGATATCATGTGATCAATACCAATTGATCACGTTTTCTATCATTGTATGTACGTATCACTACAATTCACACCGAATGATTTGGTGGAATCTGATTAAAATGAGATAGCATTCCAGCTCTACAGACAGTTACATTATATAAAGTACTCAGATACATCGGAACACAGTTAAAAGATACATCTTACTTTCCCATCCAAACCGCATAGCTTTCAGGGAGTTGTGGAACAAAAAGCATGGATCTTCCAGTATCAACATCTACTGCTCCAAAGCAGCCCGCTTCAGTTACTCCAAAAGTCCAGTGAAAGTAAGATTCCTAGGTTAAGACAAAATATATTCTTAAAAGAAAACCCTCACTTGTACCAGCTCTAAAAATACACTACAGTACATACTAATTCCTACTTCCACGTATGTGAAAGAGATCTCTCTTGCTTTTGGAGGGGGGGAAGCGGTTTAGGTCTAAAGCTTTTCAGACTGATTATAGTTTTAGATTACAATAATAAAAATCCCTCTGTTGGCAACTGGAAAGGATCAGAGATTAATAAGCTACCGTAAGAAATAAACAGGTCAACTCAGCACAATAAACATACACCACACAATAAAATACATTCTTCCAATCTAGAATTAGGGAATGTAGTATCAGGAAGAAACAATCGTCACATGAGACAAGGCAAAAGCAGAGTGCAGATTCATTGGGTTGTGATGGCAGAGTGCTGAAGTGAAGACCCAGCCTCCCTCAGAGAAGAGGAAGCTGCACGAGGAACAGCCTTTAGCCAAGAGTTATTTTAAGAACAAGCAAGCAAACAACAAAACACCTAATAATACAGAGATGAATTTTCGTAAGGACAGACATATRCTCTGATACCCTGAAAGGTGCATCTCCTCTAAAAAGAGACCAATAACTACATTAAGATATGCGCTATCTAGATCAGAATTTATTGATTTTGTTTCTTCATAACATACAACAGCTCAATTAAATTCACAAAACAAAGTACTGTAGCAGCCATGCAAAGTATGGAGTATGCACAATTTCAAGTTCTGTTACGCCAACTTCCCCAAAGACTAATAATGTGTTTGGCATGACATTAACAAGTTATTAAGTCCTATTTGTGACAGAAGAACACATGGGTACTTAAGGAAGAGTCTAATTTGAGAAGACACATGTTGTAAATTCTATGATACATCCTGCTTTATGGAATATACCATTTATAAAAGCTTGAAATACACTTTTCTATGAAGTAATTCAGTTTAGGTCCACTGTAACATGTTTCACTACAGAAAGGTTATTTTTTGGGCCACAGACAAGACTGAAAAAACTAAGAAATATTGCATTGCTGCCTTTAATATTACGTTAAACACTGATAGGCAGTAGGGCCTTGAACAGGTTTAGGCCCTTTAAACCACATAATGAGCCTGCATACTAAAGCACTGAAAGAGAGAGTAATTCGAAGCTGAAGAGGCAATGTTATAAAGAAGCTAATGTATTTAAGTGAAGCAAGGCAATGCGCGCATGAGAGATAAAGGGAAAATAATTAAAAATCGTTTAAAAAATCACGCAGTTGAAGAGAGTTTCTTAATTTCATTTGAAGTTTTGATTCAGGTCTTACCTGGCGAAACACGATACCAGTATCAGTACAGTATCTCTGGGTTTCTTCTCCACCCTGCAGCAGAACAACTGAATTCTTCTGGACATCCTTATTCTGTCTCAGGCGATCACACAGTCGTCTTCTATTCAAGGCAAAGAGCGCTACAGGCACTTTCAAGGTCTCATTTCCCAGCCAAAAGGAGGGTCTAGAAAAGATTTTTTTTTTTAATTGACAATTAATGGAAGACAAAGACAGCGGTTAGCATGATTCAGATGCACAGTGTTTGTTACTTTAGTCTAGAACAGAAAAAGGAAGTTTAGTTCAACTCTACAAACAAGATGCTAATCGCTCAAGGGGAAGGGATGCTGTATACAAGCATCGCTCTTGAGTGATGATCAAACATTGCCCATACGAGTACCAAAGGAAAAAGATGGCAACAGGAGACAGGGCTGGCTGCAGCTATGGCCCACAGCATGTCACTTGCTAGATTCCTTTAGGTAAAGCAACATGAAAAGTAGATGCAGAAAGCGACAACAGCCTAGGTTGGCTGAGTAAAGGCAAAACAGGAGAGAAGAAAATGAGTTCTGAGTTACTGAAAACAGAAGTGGAAGGTTACATTAAGTCTGGCAAACTTCAGCAAGTCCTTCTGGGAAACATTCAGTAGCTGAAACAGGGACTGGAGAGAAAAGATGACAGCAGATGCAGGACAACAGCATTTCCCCTACTCACACAGTATCTGCAAATTTCTTTTCTGTGTACATATATTTATTATTGCATGCATACAAGCGGCTTCAGCAAGTGACTGAACTCACACACATGGCCGCAGGAGCAGTGTACCAGTGACCTCCTGCTATACATCACCACCTGCCCCTAAGGCAGCACAAACGTGCTGAGACAGCCCGGAAAGTTTCTGAAAGATTGTACTCAACAGAGCCACAACTGGGAGAATACAGTTTAAAGTAGAGAGCTCTCTCTTAAAATAAACTGGTTATTAAGTAATTTAAGGTGTTTAAAGTACTACAAGAATATATTGCTGATTCATTCACATTTGTTATAGGTCCATACCTGCACTTTTTGGAGCTTTACCAGTAGAAGCACAGTACCTTATTGTAGGATTTTTTTTTTTAAATCACATGAGGAGAGAAGAATCTAAGAGCATTACCTTTTTTTTTATGTTTAATATAGCAAAGCTGTGCTTTGGAGCTTCAGTGTTACAGATGAATGCTGTTTTATCAAAAAAATCCTATGATTTAAGTCCAGTTTGTCTCTCCACCTCAGCTTCTCTCAGCTTATTGAAGACTGCCTGGCTAGATGGTCATTTTCTATCAGATATGCTTCTAGAGGAGATGATAGAAAGGTGCAGTTAAATTGTTACTATGTTAAAATGGCAAGAAATTAACCACTAAGGGACTTAACCTTAGAGAAGCAGAGCTCCACGTCTTAATTATTATATAGTTTTCATAGGCAATCTGAAAGGTAACCTTTGATTTATAGTTGCATAAAGTAACCTCCTGAAAGACTTCATCAGCATCAGAAATGTAAACCCTGTAATTTCTTACAGCAGACACAGCATAAAAGAGCTAATAAAATATTTTATTTTACTTGTTTATCACTACTTGATATAACAGCGTAAGTAATTTTAGAAGGTGAAAGACTGCTCTTGCTAATCCAATTTTCAAAGTATCTGCCTAGGAGTTCAGCTGATGGTGCACAAAACCCAAATGTGTTTAATTTTATTACCTCCCACACACACCAGATAACCCAGCACCATGGCAGGTGATCATTACAAGGGCTGCCAACTACCTACTGCGGCACATCAGCATAGCATGGAAGCACAGCATAAGCTTTCGTTTTGGGGTATCCATGCCTGTAGAAAGAATGAAGCAAGTTCATACAATCCTAGCAAAAGCTACTGGAAGTTTTAAATCAGATAGCGAACCTTAAAACTAAACATGGGCAAGGCTTTTCGGGTGCAAAGCTGTGGTTCAGCAACTCAGCAAGGCACAAGAGGTTGAAAATGCTGTTATCCAAGCAAGATCATCCCCTGGACTAAACCCACGCAGGGGCCTGGAAATCATATGCTCACCTTATTGAAAGTATAAAAGGGAAGAGAGAACATCATCACATACCCTTATGCCATAGGTTGCTCTCAGATCTTTATAACTGCTGATAAAAAAAAAAAAACCCAACCAAAAAAAGGCAGAGGTTGTAGCACAAGCTGTCTTACGGTTTGCTTCAAAGGAAGGAAAAAAGTCACCTTCGTTGTAATTTTACCCTCTTCACAAGTTTTTTTTTGCTGTGATTTAAATAAATAAATAAATAAATAAAAAGTACTCTCACCTCCCTCCTTCTCCAGGCCTATTCCTGCACCCTGGAGGTTGTAAGAAGCTGCTACAAATGCACATTTTCATCTCCATTAAGTTTACTATTAATGCTTATATTGCACTTAAAACCTCTGACAACCAAAATGAGACTCAAGGAGAAATAATGATGTCAGGCAGCAATTCCTACTGTAGTCTCACTAAGCCACTTTAAGAGTGTCTTTTACTGGGATCTTAACACTCAAGCCGAAATGCATTCTGGTGCAAAATGATGGTTCTTCTGCACGTTTTAACCAAGCCCATGGCAAAACTGTGTTCTTCCTTATATATAACAGACCCCACTTTACCTGCTTGAATTTGATGCCACAATATTCATCAACAGCAGAATTTGGCCGTGTACAGTTGTTTTAGACTTGCACAGTTTTTTCACAGGCATGGCCTTGGTCTCCATTTAAGGCTGCTGTAACAGTCACAGCACCTGAGCATGCTGGACCTCGCAGCAAGGGCTGCAGGACACAGGAGGGCTGGGCTAAGTGTTGTTACAAATATTGCTCTGTTCCTCAGGTTCTCTGCTGAGCACTCATATGTTAATTTGTGCCTTGGACTGTATGAGCTTGCCAGGCAACAGACCTAATTTCACAACTGAAATTCTGCAGAGAAAACCAGCTAGGTTTCAGAGAGGACTCAACTTAGAGAAGTTTGCTTCCTCCACAGCCTTTGTTCTCTCTTCCCTCCTGCAAGCACTCAGATACCAAACTGACGGCACCCTCACGGATGGACTAACAACACGGTAAGACACCTGCAGGTGCTGTTTTTCTGCAGAGGTTGGTTCACTCTGAGCAAATGAGCCCAGTGCGAGCTTTTCACAAGTCATGCAGAGAGCTCTTTTCAGAGACTAGCACTGACAAAGGAATTTAAGTCTTACAAAAAATTAGTATGGCTGTACACCTGGATTTCTATTGCAAATAATGATTTGGGAAGAGAACTCTCACAGTAGTCAAGATCACAAGAAAAGTCTTCACACACAGGACTTGCTGTGTAACCATCGCTCTGTTGTGACCATTGCTCTGTTACTAAGAAATACATGGCAGGTAAGTAGGTTATGACTGGCCTAGTCTTTTTTCCATATTCCTTCCAGCGCAACCATTACAAACCCCTGTGACTATGCAGTACTGTCTATGCCACGACTATTACTTAGCACTTTTTCAGTTTCAAATATAAGAAGTCATTGCTATGCCACTTGCAGTAGGTTGAGTGGGTACGTGTATATAACTGCCTCACATGTCTATCAACTCTGCAAATACACACGCAATTACAGCGTAATCAGCGTAAAACTCTCTGTTATTTGCCACCTAACAATACTACCACAAAGTTCTTTCTAGAGAGGGAATTACAAACTTTCAATTTTGGTCCGTGATCTCTAATCACTCAGTTTATATCACATAAGACACACAAATATCAGAATTTAATTAGTACAATACATTGGCTGGTCCCTCAAGGTCTGTTTCTTCTCTTATTGCAAGGACTACAGCGTCTCCAGCCACAAACTCAACTCAGAACTCTCATGCAGAGTTATACATTTGATAATGAAGCGCATTTAATGCAAGCACTGCTTTGTGGTGCATGCCTCTTTGAAGCTATGCAAGCTTCTGCAAATAAGCATTAGTCAGTGTCAGAAATGGCTACTTGCAAGACCAGGACAGGACAAGTGAAGCTCAGCTTCCCCATTTTCTCTAGTCTGGTACCAGAATTCAGCCATTACTCAGTCTGATAAAGGCCTCCCACAGCAGCTGACAGTTTCCCTGCTGGCCGTCACACACAATTTTTATTATCACTTAGGCCCAAGCCCACACAAGAGCTCTTTTATTTTATTATACTGGAAGTTAAATGTAGCTAGGAACATTAAGCTATATCTGTTTCTTTAAAGGATTTTTTTTTTCCCCCTGGAACTGTTGATTTTCCATGCTTATTTCAGAAGTTTCATATTTTCAGAAAGCTTGCAGTTTGTTACTATATGATCCATCTAACATTTTGGATTTGTTTTGATGCAACCAGCAGAACACACTGGTAACCAAAAATCCTATTTTATTTCTGGTTTTCCCACCATTTTTCAGTTAACCTTTTGTACTTCTGTTTTTTTCAGAAGAAAATTCACAGACTGCCATTTCTATTCTACTGAGGTCACACAGACAGGATGCAGATTTCAATGAAGATGAGAAACTACTGAAACTACTTTTCAAGAGGTTATCATTTGTTTGTTGACTGGGCCTTATTTATTTGTTTGTTTTGAGCAACAGTCACCAACATCCGCTTGAAGTCTAGCCAATTTTTAACGCTGCTTCCACATCAAATACGTGAAGCACAAGAGGCCTACACTAACAGCAGCACAAGCAAATAAGCAATACAAGGGAAACAGTAAAAGCAGCTACTGCTGTTTAAGGCGTAAACTGGATGTTTTCTTCACGGCCAACTCAGTGCTCCTTGTAAGTCAACAACTTGAAGTCCCAGCCCTGTCGGATGTCCTACCTACCTACCCCACCACAACCTTGCCATCAGCGGGCCGGGCAGCAGCGTCCCTGCACAGAGAAGGCCCGGTCAGCGCTGGGGGAAACCAGGGGCGGGAGAGGACCTCACAGGGGAGCAATCTCCACCTCCACAAAGACAAAAGAGTCAGAGCCAAGTCCCAGCGCGACCTCTTTTTTGTGATTACAAAAAGTTCCCCCCTCATTTTGATACATTTTCAATGGCATCTTCTTAAAGCACTGGAAGAAATGGCTGCATTTAGCTATAAAATGTGGGGGAGACCTTGCGCTAGGTAATCCACAGCTACCTTTAAGCGTGATTTCCCAAACCTAATGCAACTTAAAGGATAACCCAGGGCTCAGGGGAGGCACTGCTGAGCCGACCCGGCGGTAACCGGAGAGGCCGCCGGGGTGCCCGTGGGACCCCTCCACAGCTCTCTCGCCGCCCCACCCGAAACCTGCTTTCATTTCAGGGAGCCCCTGCCCCAGCGCAGGCAGCCCGGCCTCCCCTGCAGGCCGCACGGCGACAGCCTGCCGCCGGGCCCGGCCCTCCCCAGCCTGACGGGGCAACCGCCGCCCCCCGGCACCCCCGACCCACCCGGGCCCCTCAGCGAGACCCCGCCGGCCTCGCAGAGCCGGGCCGCCGCCGCGCAGCACCCCGCAGGGGGAGTGGGGGGGAGCCGGGAGGACGCGCAGCCCCGCCGCAGGCCGGGGCGTAGGCCCGGCGGGCCCGTGAGGAGCGGGGAGCGCCGGCGGTACCGCGGCCGAGGAGCGAAGCTTACCCCGCCGCCGCGGCCATGTTGTCTCGCCGGACTTCGCCTGTCATGTGACGGCGGGGCCGGGCGGGCCGGGCCGCTGTGGAGGGGCGCGGCGGCGCCGCCTCAGCGCGGGGAGCCGATGGCGGGGCGGGGCGGGGGGAACGTCTTGCCGGCCACCCCTGTGAGAGGAGCGGGGCCCACCGCGGGTCTCCAGGCTCCCCTCGGGTCTTGCAGGCACTGACAGGCCACTACTGTCCCCACAGGCCGCTCCTCCCCTCAGGCTCTCAGACATAGATCTGGCAGGGGAAAGGCCCCGGCGGGAGCCGGGACTTGGGCTCCTCGGCAGCTGAGGGGAACGCTCTGCGGCTGCGTCCCAAACGGGAGAGGGGGGTTTGTAGCCATCACCTCATGTGTTGGCTTGTTGTACAAGAAACAATTAGAGTCCTCGAAGCTAAAAGCTGTATAATGGAAATATAACCTTTTACAGGGAGTGCTGTCTTTTACAACAGAGCTCCCCTAAATAAATGGTTGCTCAAAAAATCCATTTAACGTGCCGTGCTGCTATAACCCCTGTAAGAGATGCTTTCCACTTGCATTTTGAAGTGGAGAAGGTGTTTTAACAACAGCCTTCAGGCACGGTCCGCTGTAGCCAACACCAGCCCTTGGACTCACCCCACTCTGCTGAATTTTGCTCCTATTCACACAGATTTCTTCAGAACTTGAGTTGACTTGTTCTTGCCTCAAAATTATAAGCTACCTGAAGAAAACAACAATTCATATGCCAGGGTTCATGTGGCCAGTAACAGCCATACAGCAGCAAAAGAAAATACCCAGAAGCATGAAATACCGGATAAAGAATGAGAGAGGAGCTCTGCTCTGTGACCTGAATACATTGTTTCGCTGCTCTGTGCCTCAGTAAAACAGCGATAAGTACTGCTCTGAGCTGGCAGCTCGCGGCAGGTACCGCTGCCCTCCCTTCCCGCAAGGAAAGCGCRAGTCCTCGCTCTGCTGCTGCTGAGCAATGCCACTTCTCTGTTGTTCTGGCACTGATCTCAAAGGAAAGTTCTGTGATACCACGAAATATTTGGCTAATGCACCTGGAGGGTCTGCTTACACCACAAGCACTTGGGAAAGAGAGAGGAATGCTGGGCAGTGAGAAGAGGGGGCAGGAGGAGGATCATAAAATACATGGAGCTTGACATTCGTGTTTGTTATAACAAATCAGTGCACTGTTATTAAGAAATGTGCATGATTAAAACCCTTTTTGGGTTGGCCGAATTGTCCACTAGAAGTTGGGAGAAAACTGCAGCTACTCGTGCACAGCTGGCTCTGAAGTGGTGTGTGAAAGCTGCAGGGCAATCACAGGGAAAGATTGATTTCAGAAAGTCTGGAGAGGAGTGTGTAAATTAAGAAAACTAGAAAAGTCAAGCAGTCATCCTCTAGCTCTTTATGGTTTTATGCCCAAGGGTCACAGACCTTTACTACAAAATATATAATGAAAGAATCGGAAGCTTCTTTCACGGACTGCCCATTTGACAAGGAACAATACTTATTTTTGGCTCCAGATTAATGGATAAAGCCCCATTTTAGACATTATCATTGATAAGCTGTTGAATTTCAAGGAACTTCCTTCAGTTTATGCAGACTGAAAAAGTTTTTTAATGTAAACTGAAGCAAAATATTTACTGCTTTCAGTCCCCTAGTGGTGCTCCCTTCTGCTTAGACTCCAGCAGAATTAGTGGGAGGAAGCAGAGAAGCTCACTTTGACTTTCCTTCTTCTGTCAGGAGTAGAGAGAAAAGACTAAAGCCTTCAAGGCACTCTTCCAAATACTGCCATTAGTGGCTTCGGGCATTCATCCTTCCCCAGCTCCTCTTTGCCTATCCATACACTTGCCCTCCTTAGAGAAAAGGTCTCCTGCATTGTAGTATCTGCTCTCTAAAATGGGTTTTCTAGGTCTCTTTGTCCTGTTTATTTTAATTTCCTCATCTCTTCCCCTTGGTCGTTTTACCCTCCTTCCAAAAACAATCGCTGAGATTTAGAAGAGTTACCTGCATTCTGCATTTCTGCAATCTCAGCAGAAAATAAGACTACATTCCTTAGGAAAAAAAACCAAAACAGACATGTTTTATTTTACGTTGTTTGTTACCTAAAATATCCTGTTCTCCTGTCTCAGGATTTGAAAGAATGAAACTTCTGAAACTATTGGTTATACAGGCTGGCAGCGACGAGGTTCCAGAGAGAAGCCCAGAAGCGGTCAAAAGGGACTTCAGGGCACTGGGGCGATTGGTTGAAGGATCAGGAGCACAGGTAGTGTTTTCCTCAATCCCTTCAGTGGCAGGGAAGAATACTGACAGGGACAGGAAAACATGCCTG
>JAYKAV010001776.1:670800-723056 GCA_035582835.1 Phoebastria nigripes
CAGGCTGCCCAGGGAAGTGGTGGAGTCACCATCCCTGGAGGTATTTAAAAGACGTGTAGATGAGGCGCTTAGGGACATGGTTTAGTGGGCATGGTGGTGTTGGGTTGATGGTTGGACTCGATGATCTTAGAGGTCTTTTCCAACCTTAATGATTCTATGATTCTGCACTATGCACAAATCAAACTCATTTGCAAGGTGGCTATGCTGGCAGCCAGTTGAAATGCCAGACACAAGAATGATACTGGCCGCCAGACTGGGAGCAAGACCAGCTTTATTGCACACACAGATAACTCCGATTCTCTCTGCACTGCATTTGACTCTGTAACTGAGATAATGCAGGGGTAGACCTTAATATCCGAGAGACTAGTTTAGAGCATTTCCCTCTAAAACAAGGTTCGACTGACCGTTACTGTCACTTATCTCCCAATAGGACTTCTCTCCGAGGTCAATAACATCCTCTCTCATGTTGAAGCCCTGATTTTGCACTTTAGGCATCTTCAAAATCCCCACTGTACCAGTCTGGGTGTACATGAGATGCAACACTGCAACATGTGATGGGATTCTGCACTGGCCAGATTCTTGGTCAAAAATCTGGTTTAAATCTGCCATATAGATTTCTGCACACCAGAAGCATGGTAAAGGCTCTCACTCTTCAGCCATTATTCAAACACTGAGTGGAACAATGTGCTGCTTAAATAGGGAAAATTCAAATCTGCAGAATGAGACAAAGCAAAACAAAAAAGCACTTGAACACAAGCATCCCCTGGCCTGTTGTGTCCTTGCATTGGGGAGGGGGGAGTAACTGCAGTCCTGCAGTCTTGCTCTGAATCCAGCTAGTGTCTTTCTGAATTACATCCAGCTGCAGACAGTCCCCGAGGGTCCTTAGGAAAATTTCCTTTCCCTCACCAATGAGACTCAGCTATGTATCTCCACAGAGCTCCTAGGCAGTTTGTACTCCTGCTCCTCATAGGACCTTTTGTCTCTCCTCAGGCTATGTATTATTTAGCCAAAAGTAACTAAATTGCATAAGAAACTCTTTTTATTCTTATTATAAAGATTTAAAACAACTCAAATTTTCTCACACAGACATTCATTCACCTGGCAGAAAAGACTTTGGAAATATTAACAGAAAAGTTACTGTAACAATTGGTCACTTTACACCTAGACAAGAAACCAGCATTGATAAATTAGCACCAGTACTTTTCTATTGCTGTTCATCCCTCTATGTTTATACTGCTGTCTAGGCAGGATCTTAGAGTTCAGCACCATCAGTGAGTACATTTACAGCTTCTGTTATCCTAGCTGAAAAGAAATAAGGTTAGGTTAATAAACCTTCCTTTCATTATATGAAAATTACATAACTGTTGTGAATACAGGTCAAGATATTTTCCCCTGGTTTTACAGTACAATAGATGAAAATCCAAAGTTAGCAGGGGCAGATGCAGTCCAAATACAAACTGGGGAAAAAGGAAAGACGCTGCAGCTGTGATGACAGCATGTGCTAGGGGAACATCACCCCTCCCTTCTGCCCTCCAACCCAGGTTGGGTSTCAAAAGAAGAGCTACTCTCTGACTGCTACACAGTGCTTGAGCTTCTCTCCCGCTTGGGAAAATGCAGTTGGTGAGAGACCCGATCATCCGGGGCTGCAATGAGGGATCACAGAGCCACACTGAGAACATGGTACCACAGTAAGAAATCTTGAGCTGCCAGCGTCATGACATGAAGTGGGGAACAGGGTCTAATGCTGAGTGACTAAGGTCACCATAGGCCCTCCTTAGTAAATCCTTACCTGGATATATGATTTCACTACAAGTTTCAGCTGATTTCCTGAATATCTAGAAAGCTTCCATATTATACATGCCATCACAAAACCAGAAATAACAGGAAATGCTGATTTATCAGCACAGAAATTTTTCTAAGTTCAGCTTGATCTGTTTTTCTGCTGATTATTCCCCCAAATTTTTGGAAGCTAGAACATTGCTGGCTGAGATGCTCTCTGACCTTCTTCACTTGGATGGGAGAGCACTGGCTAGGCAAAGAACAACAGACAGAGTTTGTAGGTGTATGAGTAAAAGTATTTTATACATTGTAGAATCAGCTGTTTGTACAAAGTAATTATACAGTTTCCTATGTTAAAATGTGTTAATACTGTTTTTTTTTCATTGAATTACTATACATAGATTCATTTTCATCACTGAAAGATACATGTGCTGCCTTTGTTTGATACAATGGCCACAAGTCTTTAACTTGGAATTAAGATTACAAGGTCCCTTCAAAGTAACAGATTGAACAAAAGCATCTGCCTTTGGCATTTTCATCATGAAACAATTTTGAGTAAATTTTCCCTCAAGCACTAAATGTATACTGCTGTATTGATCTTTTGGATCTTGAAATAAAAGTGTGATTTTCCCAAAGCCTGCTTGAACTAAATTATTATAAAAGACAAGAAAGGTAAAGCATTACATTGCCTCATTACTCTCCCCATTGACTTTCACTTCAGACTAAGAAAATCTAGTATAGTCAAAATGTGCCCATCAAGGATTGGACAGTCTAAGGTAGCTTCTCCGGCTATTGATTGGTCTTTACAAAATTTTATAATTTTATTTTTGGGGGTGTTTTTTTGCAATTCCTTAGATAGACTGTCATTGTTGCATTTCAATCAATCTGCCTATCTGTATTTATAAGTTGCTGCCACAGGAACTGTTATCTCATAAAAATGTATTAAAACAGCACTATCAAAACTGCTTGGAAGACTCCTTTTTAGTGGGGGTTTTGTTTTGTTAGGTTTTTTTAAGAATTAGTGGCCAATGTGATGATGTCTGTAATATTTCTCTAATGCTCCGGCAGCTTGAAAGAATCAATTTTTTGATATTGCAACATATTGTTTTGCTTCAATAAAAGGAGACTTCTCAATGATTTTCAGTCCGTTTGCTCTTATGTTGTTTTTTTTGCTAACCCACAGCCATGAAGGTACAGTTTACACCTGTCTGTGTGTCCTTTGCATAGTGCCCAGCACCATGACTCCTTTTTTGTTTTTCTAAGAGTTGCATGCCCTTGTACTACATAAAAAATGTGCTGTGTGATGTGAGTGTAGTTCAGTCATGGCTAATTGCCAGGTATAAGAGATAAGCCACTATCCTGTATTTTCTTTTTTATAACTGTTACTAGTTAGCATGATAGATGGACATTTTTGTTTATTCTAAGTAAGTTTTACAGAAAGTGCTGTAGTGAAATTTTACAACACTGGGTTTAGGACATGAATGTAGTAAGTATCACTGCAGCCGTTACCCCAACAGCATTACCAATGTTATTGTGGATACATCTGAGAACAAAACTCCTTCGCATTACTCACAATTTATTTCCTCAGCATTTCTCATTTTCAGATGCACAGCCTTTTTCTACAAAGAGGAGTGGCACAGTGGCTATATTTTGAAGGGTAAAACCAAAGGTGCTTTGCACCATCTTCTAGAGCAGAGGCGTGGGAAGAAGCTGATGAAGTTCCTGTACTGTGAGACAGAACATTTCATCTAGCCTGCACGTATGAACATACGACCAATTGTACAATGGGAGAGCATCACTTCTCATGCAAGTTCCCCATGATACCACAAATTTACCTGAACCCTTGCAATATATTGTACAGTTATAATACAGAACATGTTTACAAATCTTAATTTCTCTTTCATTACTGTCTGCATAATATACTGTCCACCCAGTGCATAACAAATCTCCAAACAAGCTTATAATATGCTTATGCAAATATTTTCTCAAAAGATTAATGCCTTCAGGTTTTGCAGATTACGATTCATATCTTCCTGATATGAATTGATATGATATGAAATCTTATCAATTTAAAGTCAGATTTCCCACTTTTTTAGTAAGAAAATCCTCTTTAATTATTTACTGTTTATATAGAAAGTATTTTCCACTCTGAGATCTTGCATTAAAATTTTAAGCCACTGGTTTATCAAGATCTGCATTTTGTGGATGATGAAGAAATTGCTTTCTCTTACACAGACATATTAGTTACCTGAAATGAGTTCTTTCGGGCTTTACATGGGCAACATTTCCTTTTTCTGCTTGAAACAGTCCTACCCTCCTTGCCAGGAAAGAAAGACCTGCTTCTTCTGATGCTGCCCTCTAATGATAGAAACCACCGCTTCATCAGCTTTTCCTGTCTTACGCTGCTCCATTGTGTGGCAACAGTCGGTCTAAGAGGACCGAGTGACAGCGAGGTTGCCATGGAGCCATGTCTGCCACYGCCGAGAACTCAGTCATGCGGCCATTCCTGGCCAAAAGTCAGCAGTGTTCCTGCCCCAAAGTGACTCCCAGGGTTAGCCCTCAGCACCAACCGCAGATGATGAGATACACGACTTCCTATTCGTACCAACCACTCATCTAATCTCCTTTGCATCCGACTGGAAATTTAACCCAGCTGGCTCCTGGCTTCAGTTTAAAACCGAAGTGATAAGCAACTGGCAATCAGATTATCTAATCACAGCTGATGTCCTGTGACTGCAGCACTGTTTCAGTTTGGTCAGACCACTTACGCTACCCAGGGTCCAAAGCCCACTCCCATGAGCAAGCTCTAACTTGGGAGCTTAGGAAGGAACAGAGGGGATTGTGCAATAACATGCCAGAGAACAGAGAAGATAAAAACCAAGAGCTTGTGAATTAGGGAATTCAATTATCTTTTGAACTGTAAAAAACGGCTATTTTACACAACCGCTCTCTCCCCAAAAGACAAAATACAGCCTTTCTCCCAGGCGGTGGAAACTGTGCCAAAAGTACAAAGTGCACTAAGGATGTTATATGCCTCTTCGCCTTTTAATGAATCAACTGACTAACATTTATTTTAAAAATGGGTCATATTTACAGACATTTTTCAAAGAATACTCATTTGATAAGAGTGAGACCCGGTTCACTGCAGAGACACTCAGCCCTCATTTCCAGAGCGTATACCTGTCCACTCCGTGCCCAGCTGCCCCGTGCTGGCAGCCTCCCTGCAGAAGTTATGGTGGGCACAGGTATTTACAAAGTGACTCGGATGCGTGCATGAAAATTAGACTCAATCAGATTCAACTTGGGCAACAAAAATAATATCCACAATCATCATCCTCTGCTGCCTCTCCTCTAAATTCAAATATCATTGTCTGTTTTTAACTTCACAGTCACGAATGTAGACGTGATTTCTAAGAAATGCTTATTTGCCATCTCAAAAACTCTGTTTTGCTGAACTACCCTTTAGTTCTGTACAAGTTTAAACTATTCCGAGAACAGCTTCACTTGGTTTCCATCAGCATTAGCAGTGTTAATGTAATTTGTGCTAAGGAGATTCAGAAAGGAAGCTCAAAGAATGTGTGTGGTTTAAGTGAGAGAGAGAGAGTCTGTGTGTCTGTGTGTGGTATTTCCAAGCATCCTGTGTTTCAGGTGGCATCTGTCTGCATCCTTGAAAATAAAAAGGCTCATACAATTTCACTAATGCGGTGCTACAGCTGTGCCATTTCTTCCCCCTTAAGCCCTGACAGGCATCTTTGTTTGTTTGTATGCAGGGGCTCTGTCTGAACTGTTGCCTGGTGTCCTTGCTTTTTATGCTGGCAGGAGAGGTGATTGTTTTGTTTTGTTTTCATTTTCAGAAGATGTGGTAACTTTTTTTGCTACTATTACTGTTGAGAGCAACAACTCTTCTAGTCCAGGCTGGCATCATATGATGGCCAGAGATAAAGAATTCAGCTTCAGAAAATAACATAGGTTTTTACTGAGTTCCAGAACTCAGGAGATGCCAAACAGCAGCAAAGTGCAGGCTTCACCCTGGGATGCGATCCTGGTGTAGCAGGCAGCCTGCTCCAGCTCCCTTCTCAATGAAAATATTTAGGGGTTTATACTGAATATCAGGAGGTATAAAGCAGGTATAAACCAGAACAGTGCCAGAATTAAACATGACACAGCAGTGCTAATTTAGGACCTGACTTTGTGTGTTGTTTTACTTGCTACTAATCGCAGTTTTTAACTGTGCAGCACCCCTTTCGTGATAGCGCCCTTCCCCTTTTGCATTCTATGGAGCAGGAGCAGAAAAGCAGTAACATTTCCTGCTTTCCCAAGACTGAAAAGAGGCAATTTTCACATTTTCCCAAAGATAGAAACAAAAGAGAAGGCAAAATCTCTCCAGGTTCAGGTTTCTTTCTGAAATCAGATCTTAGGGCATTTCGGTACCATCCACTAGCTCATCAGTGGCTCGGGGCTGTGCGCAGCTCCCTCACTGTGTGAGGTTTTCCCAGTTTCACTTTTCTGCAGTAAGTATGGGAAAGCAAATCTCTGAGTCACACCACAAAGCGGGCCCGATGACAGGCTGACTAATGGTGCTTTGACAACACCCAATAGATTTTACAGAGATTAAGGTCTCRTCAGAAGTTTGTCAGCAGTAGTTTAGGAAATACTGAAGATTTGCAGAGTTAACAACTCTGTGGGTGTTTGCTGTTTGGCTATCTACATAAACAAACAGCTGGCACAGCTGGAATAAAATCAGCAAAGTTGTTACTAATTTAGACTCTTCGGGCACGTCTCTGCTCCAGGCACAGAAATGACTGTGCTAGAGCATACTGGTAACCCAGCTAATTTTAAACCACCTAGGTTGGTACCAGAGGAAGCCAGCTACAGCAGCACAGAGCTCATCATGGATTCATTTACCCGGCGTTTTGGCTCGAGTATGTGTGCCAACAGGATTAACTAAACCCTTTTAAAAATCAGAAAAAGGAGATACAAAGGACTTGATTCAGCAACAGTCTGATTCAAAGAGAAAATTCACAGTTGCTCACACTAGGAGCTGTGACAGGCTACACAGATGAAGACAAGAAGCTTAAATTTGCTGTGGTGAAGAACGAGGAGGCAGGGAGCCAGTAAACACAGTGGCTGCTGTGGGGAAGGGTCTGGCCTTCACTGTGAATCCTTTATGTCATTGCAAATGGAAAATGTCACGTGGAAAAGAAGGAGACTCCTATTAATGAAGAGTCACTGGGGTAAAGCGCAGTAGAAGAGGCGGAGGGATTGTGTCTGGACTTGTTTATCTGCAAAGAGCTTTATGTGCTGTGAGAGCTCTGACTTACTGCTTCTGGAAGACTTTTCTAACTTTGGTGTCAAAGTTCAGGGACCTTTCCCACATCCCCAGGGCTAGCTGGCAGAACTACCCCTTTGTTTGTAATAATTTCTTATCAACAGTGACTTGTTTTATGCATGTCACTCTTGCTCATTAGGGGCTGGTCAGACTAGCAGGACAGGCAATTGCCCAAGGCAGTCAAATGATCACCACGTGATAACTTCTGGCTAAGAGGAAGGACGTAGTCCCACTAACCTAACCTATTGATCTAATCCTAATCTTAGATTTTTTTTTTTCTTCTCACAAGCTTGAGAGTGAGCAAGATTAAAAAGTGCAATAAAAATGTAAAATATGAAATTAAAACATCCAGTAAACTTCAAATCTCCACCACAAGCCGCACTGCTTGCTGAGATTGCAATCTGTCAGAACAGGACTTGCTGAGAAAAGCAGTTTCTTGCAAAAGACTGCCTTCTTGTTCAGAGTATTTAGGGCCATGGCTAAGGCATGGATCAGGGCTAGGTCCTCAAAAAACTAAAGTGAAGACTAAAGAACTGTACATTAAGAAGCATCCTAAAGCTATGCCAGCCGAGCCCAAAGGGGACGACAGTAGAAAATGTATCCAACTATTAACTGGAAAGAAGCACAGTCCCTACAGCACACTGAAGAAAGCGAGAGGAATGCCATTGCAACAGCACAGTGCAGGCCTGCCAGACTCTAATGAGACAGGCTGACTAACGGGGGAAGGATATGGGAGATGTTCAGCAGGAGCAGGCCTCGACCTTGGAACTGAGCCCAAATTCTGTAGCAGAGAGTAATAATGAGAAATGCAAGATCAAAGGAGACAGCTCTAACAAAGAGGTGAAAGAGATAGGTAAAGACACACGAGCACTTACCAAGTATTGGCTTCTCAATCCTTTGCTTTGGGCTTGACCTCATGTTCTCCCAACTCTCTCTCTCTCCTGTTGTCTTTGTAAGCCCGAGCCCAGTGAGCAGGGACATCCTATAGCTCAGCTGGTGCGGCATGCTGTATACAGTACGCCTGCTTGATATATTCACAGCCATTATGCATGGGTAATTTTTATTACCCAGGGGCATTTCTCTTTTACATATCCCTAGCTACAATTTTACTGAAATTGTTTTCTTTTTTATTGGCCTCTTACATTGTTAGAGTGCCCGTGATTTCCCCAAGGTTAGATGATGAATGACAACACATCATACAAAGACAAAATATAGGCATTTGCCAACTATAAAATGGATTTTTTTCATTTGATATGTTTCCTTTTCTTGTGCAACAATGATAAGCAACCTTGATGGGATGAACAGTACAAACAGAAGTTTAACAAGCTCTCATCCGAACCCAGGATCACACAAAAAATAGATTCAATAAAGATACTAGATTTCTACTAACATGATAGACCTTCAGAAAATGGATTAACCATTTTAAAGACAATTTCAAATATAATCAGCTGGGTTCAATCCTGCAATTAGTTGTGTCTGGGCAGCCAGCTGGGTCCTTGAGAGGTTCCAGTGACTTCAGCAAAATCAGTGGGAATGTAGAGAAACATAACCTTTAATCTCTACAYTATCAAACGCAGGGTCAACTCCTCAGAAGCTTAGGGGTCTCCTTTCCCCCCTTCTTTTTCCCCAGACCTCTCCCTCAGACCAGGCAGCCCAGACACCCTGCCGGTCACCCACGAGCAGGCAGCGTGCCTCTTTCCCTCCCACCCTCCCCTCTCCTTGTGAGCATTTGATAGCAGCAATAGCTCTCGGCCAACCCCACGCAGGAGGCAGCTTTTGTACAAACAGTATTTTCTGTTCAAACAGGCATTCCCAGCTGCTCCCAGGGAACAGAACATGAATATCCTCGCTTTTCTGGCTCAAGCTATGTGATCTTAGCCAAGCTTCAACCTGACCAATAGGTCTTTCCTTAAAAATCCAGGGAAGAAGTAGCAAGCAATGTGTGGGTGTCCACAGGCAGGTACCTGGTGTGAGAGTGCTGCCGTACCTGCGGATGAAAGGGGCTCAGGGACATTCCACGGAAAGACAGCATTGATCCAAACGTGTGAACAGATGTTTCCTCTCAAACACATGCAGACTGTACGGGCAGCAGCAATTTGGCCTTAAAAAAAGAAACTTAAATTCAGATTAGAAAAATAGAATAAAAGAGAGATGATTGACACTATTTTAATACGTTAAATACTTCCAAAAAATCCAATTCTCAAAATCTGCAAGTGAACATTGTTAGGCTCACTGGCCTGAAGGTGAATATTTTGGTGGCAGAATGGTAGCATATAGGAATACCAAGTGCCCCAAACACTGCAGAAATACTTCAAATCAAATACTATACATCTACCTATCCACACAACACTGGAGGGAGAGCAGGTAGCCAATGTTATCTTGCTTTCTTCAGTCCTGGCTTGTTGCCCAAACAGGCATGCCGAGGGTGGTGAGCTGCCACCTCAGTTACTTCTATCCCCCTTTTTCAAGACCTGATCCAAAACTCAGTGAAGTTCGCTGAAAGACTCCAACTGACCCAAGGCTTTGGTTGACCCTTGTACCCTAATTTCTTCTATTACCAGGATGGAAAAAAAGAGATTCTGTTGTTAAAAAAAAAAAAAATTACCAGAAGAGGAAAAACCAGCAGAATAGAATTTCAAAGCATCAAATGTAACTAACAGGATTTTAAAGAGAACAACTAAGCAGAAAGCATAAATAACATGTAACCCAAAAAAGAGCTTAGAAACAAGTTACATGCCTGAACATTTGAACTCAATCTTTCCACTGTACTATCATATATAGAAATGACATGACTGATGGACTTGAAAGCTGCATTTCAAATTTTGCAAATGAGATTAAATTAGAGAAAACATCCAAACCATTTCTAATACAATGGAGGCGTTAGATTGATTATACTCTTGGATTAGCAGATGRTAATTGCAGATACATGAAGACACTTAAGTCTTCAAGCAAAGAACCTGGAGAAGAAATAGCTATTATTTGGAAAGGCACTGGAGCAATCTACCTCATAAAATAGATAAAACCTACAGTGTAATATTGTTAAGGTTTTCAGCCAATGTACATATGAAATGAAAAATAGAGAATCAGATTGCTTAAGGAATAATGGAGAGATAAAAGGACCGACAGTTTTATTGTGTGAGGCACTGGTTAGATGTCACAGAGACTTCAATCACTGAAATGAAAAAATATTTTCACTATACCAGTAGCGAGCAGAGAAAGAATAATGTAATTAAGGGTGTACTCAGACATGCAGTGTCAAACCTCTGCTATCACTTGGAAGAGCCAACGCTAGATCAGGCTATTCCACACAGGGGATCGAGGCTAAGGCGTACGACTCCCCATGTACAGCCAGCTTGAAGAGCACGTGCAACCAGCCAGCACAACTCACTCGCTGAGGAATGGTAACTCAGGTGTTTGCACCCATCTTGTAAATGCAGGATTCACGACTATGCGTCTTGCAGTATTTTGCTCTTCATGAAGACCTGTATGTGGTATCAGGTTAGCACAAAATGTATAGCAAAGTACACAGATACTGTGTAACTCTTTTGCTAAGTTTTTTTAGGCAAGTTGCAAATGGGAATCCCCAGCATTTCAGCATTAGGTGGCAAGTGAAAAGGATCCAAATGTAGTAGCTATAAAGTCTCATGACTGATCTAATGTTTCTGTGCTTGAAGTAGGCTTTTATATCCAAAGTTCTGCCAATCATATATAAATTACTGAAAAAACTACAAAAATCAAAACTAAAGGTTTAAAAATGCAGAGTTTTTCTTGAGCGATCATAATATTGATAAACAGATGGCCTGGGCGATAGGAACACACAAGCCTCCCCATACCAGGTGCAAGATTTCCGTTCTCGCCTACATATACATAACCATGGTTGACTCTCACACCTGTGTTCCTTTGATTAAAAGTATTTATTTAGGATTTTCTAAAGGCTTCATAAAAGCAGTGTATATGCTGTGGAGAAGTGAAATGATGCAACAGCTGCTACTTTGTGTAGTCCTGGAACAATCAATATTGGTCATAGTATGATCCGGCATTACTGTGACAGACCTATGCTGTGAAAGCTTACAGAAAGGCAATGTTGGATTGGTTCTCAGAGCCAACAAGAAACAGGTGCCACTCACCAGATTTTTTTAATCTACAAAATAGTGTCCTTTTGTTCACATACAGCAATGATTAAGAAGTATTAAATCTTGATCTGTTTGTCACAAAAATGCTATGTGACTTCCAAACCCCTCCCTACTCCTGGCATTTGCAAAAAAGGGAAGTTTCCTGCTATTCAACAGCTTCCACTTAAACTGGGAATCCTCCTGACAAACTGGTGGCACAGTGGTGCAGGAGTACATACCAAGGGTTTGTGTAGAAGTAAGAGCAGCTTCTCTCCCACATGCAAGCTTTAGGAGTTTGAATTCGAGCACGGCACTTATTTGTTCACACATGGACAAACGTGGAACCTGCTGAGAGAAAACTAACTGGAAAATAGCAGCTTAAAATAAGACCCCAATCTTACGTACCTCAGACAAACCTCTAGAACATGGGAGATGCGAGTTCAAACCCTTTTTGGGGTGAAGAAATCCCTTGCCTTTTGGCTAACACCACTTCACAAGAAGAAAATTCAAGTGGATGGCATTTTCCTGGGGACAACCTGTGGTAGTGGACAGAGGAGACCCATGCAGACCTCGTCTCCTGCTCTGTGCCTTGCCTATCCCTGCAGTAAGAAATTGTGACCCGTGTTGAGACAATCTGCCTGCAAATCCTGCCTAAATGCCCATCTCTCCTTAAATCACTCCAATCTGCTAAAAATATTTTTAGCACTATCTCAGTTGGAAGGGATTTCTTGTGCAGGTTTCTAAGCCCCAAGATGACACACCTGTGTTAAGGACTCAGACTGTAGATGTTAATCAGGAAAACCTCCTGCCGATGTAACTGTGTCAAGACCGCCAGATCATACACTAACACCATGGATTTCTTTACACTAGCCAATGGAGGGGTGTGCACATGTGTACACACGGCATTGCTTTATCTATTTCCAAGGTCCAGTAGTTGTAGCTCTGTGGGGCACTCACCAGAAGAGAGAGCTCCGGATCACCTCTGCAAGGGTCAGAGAGTTGTCGGCCACTGGGTACAGAGAGCCCGCACTGCAGCAGCCTCCTGGGGAACTCCTAATCCGCCCGGTGCTGAGCCCACCTGTCATGACGATTGTCATGACGTACCGCTCAGAACTATGACAAGAGCAATCAAAAGACCTCCTGCTTCAAATAAACCATCTCAATTCGCTCCAGGGCCTGAAAGCACTTTGGAGATGGAGTTGAAAAAAACAGAGCTGCTTTTTACAAAAACTGCAAATTTTTAGTCCTAGCAGATTTGCCACCAAGTCTTATAATAAAAACCAAAAAACTCCAAAAATCTTAGATGATTGAAACTGATGCTTATTTTCAGTGTTGTTTTCCTGCTGAGTTTCCATTTAAATGTAGGCTTAATACAATTTTCCCCCATAAAACAAACTCATAGTCTGCAAAATAGGGAACCTCCTCATCCTGCTTTATTGCTTAAACCAGACCTTCTGGAGACAGTTCTGACTTTGCAAGAAAAACCATGTTAACAGTGACAAATAAGACTGAGATTAATGTTTTATTAAGGACAGACTCCTGTTACAACCTGCACAGATTATTTTAAATCATAGCCTTTGTGTCTAAATTACAATTTTCATTTGAATAGTACTTTTGCATAGAAAAAGGCATTTGTTCTCAGTGTCTGGAATCCCTGTCAGGGTACCAAAAATATAGCAGGAGCTGTCAAGAAAGTATGCATTATTATATTAAAGCTATTATTCTGACCAGAGCTCCCAGATGCGGCACAGTACATATACTTGTAGCTATCTTTATTTCCATTTAGATATGTTCTGTAGCAAAAGCAGCTTTGTCGTTGTAGCCACTGCAGTAGCATTGAAGAACTTTTAAAACAGGAGCAGACAGAAAGGATTTAATTATTCTTACCTCAGCTGCATGTTCACACATTTCTCTCTTGAGAAAACAAAAATTCTGCACATACAGTTGTTTGCAAACTAAAGCTTTAGATAGATTTCTGAGTAGAAGTTAATTTGCTTGCACATTTACAGTAAATTTATAGCCAAACCTAAGTTTGGATGTCTCTGAACAAAGCAGCATGTTTGAGACATCTGTATCTGAAGCAATAGCAGATATTGAGTTATGTGCACTTACGCCGTATCAGAGGGCAAGTTGTTATGGCAGTCTGCTCAGTAGGAAGCCACTCAAGGTAACGTTGTACTGAAAAGCAGCATAGATTTCAGAGTGTAAAACCAATAGATATTTACATTTTGATTTATTTATAAAATGCATCTAGATAGCATCCAAAATATTACACATAGTTAACTGTTCATGCAGTTGCCAACACCAAGCCTCTGGTCTCCTGATGCAACTGCACTACTTGCCTGAATGGGACGGCTGAAGGAGAACTGCCCACAGATCAGCTTACGGTTTACTTTGGGAGATGGACAAAAAACTGGCTCTGCAAAAAATTAATCGTCCTCGGGCACAAAACACTTCAGGTTATGTGTCGTACTGCTGCACAGGTACCAAAACARTGGAAAAGGCACAAATAAGTGAGCCAAAAGGACCCGTGGGGTTTGGGGATGACTGCTTTGAAGTGAAACTGGGGTGGTTGCATGGGGGTGTGTAGGGCCACGAATCCTCCCTCGGCTGCAGCAGGATGGCGTCGGAGCTGATGACCAAGCTGGAGCATCTCCTGGGCTGAACTCCTCCTTCCACCAGTAACACAAGACGACTTCTGTTCAAAACATGCACACAAAATGCTGGGGAGCAAGGCCATTTTCTCTGTGCAGATGACATAGCCACACTGTCCTGCTAATAAATAGCTTAGTGCATGAACAAAACTTGATTTGAACCTGGAAGTGCTGAAACATCACTTCAGATTTTAGGACTATAATTTTAAAAGCCTGGTTGAGAATTCTATCAGAATATGGAAATTACATGCATAAACTTAGTTTCTCTGCAAAAGCGACACGTGCTCCACAAGCCTCCTATTGACATATTTTCTGTACTGAATTCTCTCTTGAACTCGGAAAAATTAGAGCTCCCAACTACAAGTTTCTGACTTCCATTCTGCTATACATACTATATTTGTGCAGATTATCATAAAAGAAAATTAACATTTTCATAAACCAGAAAAATTGCATTGAGGTCATGCAATGGGTATTTATGATCTTATTACTCTTTAGTCCCTGGTAAATAACTACAGTATAACAACCAGCAAAAATAATCACATAATGTGACATTATCACACTCCTACTAGTTACCATGTGGAAAGTGAATAACAACATAGTTAAAATTTTCTCCGTGGAAGCTCTGAAGAGCAGCCAGAAGAAGGACAGAGGAGGACGGTGAAACACAGATCTGAAAGCACAGCACATCCCGCTGTCTCCCTGCGTGAAGATTAGTGGCCCACCATGCCCCAGTGGAATTGCTTCACAGTTTTACGCTGCACTAGGAGGAAGAGAGCAAAGAAAATTAAGAAAGAAAGTGCCATTTGGATTTGTACAGTAGCAAATAATATACCTCAAAAAGTTCATGAATTCAGGCTATAATTCCGCCTTAGATTATGATCATGTGAATAAATAGTTCCTTCTGGTCTCTCAGGGATTTAAGACACCTCCAGCCAGACTCTCAGAGGAATGAGATGCTCACTGTGGGCAGTGAGGGGGTGTTTCCAGCTCTGCTAGTTATATTCTTCATGAGCTGCTTCTCCTTCCACAGCACCCCCCACCCCCATTTTCTCTCCTTCTTTGCACATACACATACAAGACAACAAACTTTCTTCATTCTCCCTCCATGATTCCGCATCGTTTTGCTACTTATGTGGAAAGATGGAGCCAAGAGGCCAAAAGTTTAGCTTCATTCCACAGCACAGAGATGGGCGAAAACGATAAATTTATGGCAAATCACGAAGCGTTATCCTGCAAACTGAAGAAGGTGCAAAGAGGAGCCATCTGGCAGCCTCTCCTTCCTCCCTCTGAATTGCTGTCACATTTCAAGATCTGCCTGTGTTTTCCATCAAAAATTGGGAACCCATAGGCCACGGGCTGGGAAAGATCTATAGAGTAGGTGGAACGGGGGGGGCATGAAAAGCTTGAATCCTTACTTGATATTTTATTTTGTGTTGATTTACTTCCAATCTGCTGCTTCCACTTATCCTAGGAGAGGGAGAGGAGCTGGCAGCCGGTGGGTAGGTAGGCAGTCAGTCAGTCCTTTGGCCACGACCACCAATGCTGGAGTCAGGAGGCAGGACCGAACCCCGAAATTTCCTGGAGGTCCTTCATTTCTGCAAGGTCACAAGACCACTGCAGTCAGTCTACTGCAGGAGATCTCTCCTCTGGGGAAAAAGCATCCTTTCCCCCCCACTCGAAAGCTGCAGCTATGCTGACATTTGGCTCCATATTACTGTGTTTGAGTAAACAAGCTTCTGCAGAGAGACCAAGAGGAGCGTGAGCACAAATTCAGCTCTTTTGATGGAAAGAGAATTTTTCTCTGTGTAGGTATGGGATTGTTCAGGCTCCATCTGAATGGAGTTCATAGATAAGCATGGGTACCCATGACAACACAGTGCGTACGGGCCTGGATGTTCTGCATGGGGATAGATGGGTTAGGACATCCACAACGAGAAGGATCTTCCAAATGAGGGATGACAGCAAATGACTTCCATCTGTGATGTAAAAGAAAACCTTGCCATTTCATTCTACATACTTGATCTCCTCTAAGTACCTTCCCATTTGTCCTATAAATAAATAATAGTTTTACTTTGAGTATGCTGTTCTTCGAGGTAAGTGGAAAAAGCTTGTTCCCTTACCAAGCAGGAAAAGCGTATTGGCTATAGGAATGTCAACAAGGCAACATTTGTACAGCCCAGCAAACCCTGGGAAAGAAAAGAAAATAGAAAAATGATACATAGAGTGGCTCCAAGTTTACTTTGTTTGCTGTTCTTATTCTGTCTGCTCATTTCTGCTACCAATCCAAAATTCTTGTTTCTTTAGGGATAAAATACTGGCTTAACTAGCAAAGCAAAACTACACTGTAATCACAGTCCTGACCCAATTATTTCACTGTGCTGGGCAATCATTCCCTTCCGTAGGTGAGGACTGCAATGTAGAGCGGTAGTCTGGAGTGAAAAAACTGCATGAGGACAGGATTATGCCGTGTGGTTTTTTTTTTGTTGTTTTGTTTTGTTTGGTTTTTTTTTAATTTATTTTCTTCTTTTCCTATACATGCAACCAGCAGAAGAACTGTTGTGATACATCCATTGGATAGGTCCTTGTGAGGATACAGTACATGGAGGAATATACTTCCATGCATTTGCTTGTGAGTCACGGAGGACTTCGTTTATTTAGTTCCACATCTCTTCCATAGAAGGACCACTTTTTTAAAACAAAACAAAACACCAAAACCCACAAGCCATAAATTCTTTATCCAAGTACTATGCTTAAGTGGGACTTGCTCTCGTGTCAGAGACTGCATCACAACATAGAAAGACAGCATATGTCCTTTAAATGCTATGGAAATACTGCTCCTTACAAAGCTGCACAAAATGCCACAGAATGCAGAATATACTTATGTCTCTCTTACTCATACTGAGATCTTTGAATAGTTCTACTGAGTATTACCATTTATTTGATTGGGGCAGTATTTACTGCAACATATTCATGCTAATTTTCAGGCAACTGCCTCAGTCCTATTTATGATGCAAGTTCTTTCTTTTTTTCAGCCATTCATGCGGGCTTTTCATTAAAGTAGAGGAGAATCTATAATGGATTCAATATGTAATGCAAAGATTAGCTTTGAAAATAGACTTATTTCTGCCTAAGTCATCAAATATTACATGTACGTGAGTCTAAGTTCTGAGAAAGCCAAGTGAAATAAGAAGCTGCCTCTGAAGATGATACTGTTGGTGCTGGGTATTAGAGACATTTTCCATTTGTTCAAAGTCTCCTTTCTACTTCTGTACTCAGATCTTCCTTCCCAAATCTGTATATCCTCCCTTTCCATATCCTGCAGCCTTTTTGCCAACTCTGCTCCCTGACATCTCCTCCTGTTGGCGATCTTGTGTCCTCCATCATGCTTGTCTAAGGCATGGGAGATGCGGTAYATGGCCTTCCAATATTCCTGCAGCATCAAAACTGGTAATTAGCCAAAACCTTCCATCCTCATTCAGCAAAGCTTCCACTGAAGTCAACAGTTAAAGAGTCAATGAGTGATTTTGCCTGATTTGGCCTTAAATGCTGGGTATATTAAAATGGAAAGGAAAGCAAGGAAATGCTGTCAGTTAGCATCCCCGTATTTGGGTACAAAATTAAGAATCAAAGTCTTTTCTCAAATTAGAGCAGACATGAACTCTTAAGAATAGGGCAGAACCTACCAGCAAAACATACAAATGAGTTCTGAAAAGCTATTTCTAATGAGCCATCAATCCATCTGGACAAGATTTTTAAAGTTCTCAGGGACATTTACAGGCTAATAACTAAATCAAATCGGGTAACAAGGAGATGAAGGAACAGAAATCTTCAAGGCATCAGCCGCAGTAAGTGGAAGCAAATGGGAAGATATTCACAGAGATTATTTTTCAGCGAAGAGTTTGCTATGAAGGATCTGCCAAGAGCATAAGGTAAAATTAAACACTTCAGGAGTAAAACCAACAATGACATACATCTATTTGGTTGTCTAGCAATACATAGCCAAAACGAGCAAACAAATTGATAAAGAATCTGAGCAGCTTAATAGTTTGGCCTACAGAATTTCAAGGCAAAGACAACATGCACTGGTGAGCCAAGGTAATGCTAATTAAGTGTAGTTCTCTGACATACTACTACAGAGGACCAAGAAATTGCTCGATTCATATTTGATGAATAATTGATCTGACAACTTTTTTTGATTTATTTGGAATAAGGGGTATAATGATTCACCTTCCTCATTCCCATCTTTATTTTCAGCTTATGGAGCTGCATAAATGACTGGTGAATATATTCATCGAACATTTTATTGGATCAATTTTTCAAAAATGCTTATAGACATCCAATGTTTTTTTGTTTTCATTCTCTTGCTCATGTCATGCTGCTACGCTGAAAGTTACAGATGGCCAGGAGCACAGGAATCAGAGCCTCAGGGAGCCCTCAGCCTTCTTGGTTACAAACAACAGCAGCAAGCACCTCTTCGTTAGCAGCTAGGAGAGGACTTACAACACACCAGCRGCAACCCTGACTCCATCCATCAGGACCATTCCCCTTTTACCCTAGCAATACCCAAACCACTGCAACAGTCTTGCGAACAAGAGAAAGTATATTTACATACTGCCAGAGCCTGAAGTATTCCAGTGACTGAAATTTTAGGATGCTTAATACTTTGCATTTATTTCTCATGTTACTCTGCGTAAAATCAGAACCATTCAAATTCTTTCTGTAAAGATATTTCAGTGAAAGATTTGCTGGTAAGATGAGAAGATGCCTGTTGTTTAATCCCCCAGGATATCTTTGCTGTATTTTCCTGCTGTTCTTGTTGCATTCAGTTCCTTTGCTACTGGCTCAGTAAAGCAGAACATGATGCTACTAGTTGTTTAACTATATTTTGGGGAAAAAAGCAAACCCCCTGCAAAACCCTAACAGGATTGCTGTAAGCCCCGAGGAGCTGCAGCATTGCCTCTGCGTGTAGGTGGCCTGAGCACATGGCAGACACAGCAAAGCACCAGAAACCAAAATACTACCACAGAGTTGAGGATCAAACTCAGCTCAAGTGTAAGCAAGTRTAACTACATCCAAATCAGTAGCTGCGCCTGCTTTTCCCAGTATGGTTTTCTGCCAAATGCGTGTACCAGCAGCACATGCCCGCAGGCAAGGCTGGCCAGCCTTCCAGAAGGCCCTGCTGGCCAACAAGGAGGGACTGTGCTGGGAAGCTCGGTTAGCCAAAAATTGGCGTTTTACAAACACTGTTGTTTAGCAGTACTGTTATTGCTTCTGTTCATTGTGGGCTAGGAGGTCTGTACTGCTTGGGACAGGCTCAAAATGATGAATTCCTATACAAGTGACATGTTTGCATGACATGCTTGCATGCCACCTTTCCTCTGCAGGGAGCGAGGCGAGGACCAGATCAGAAACTGGAACTTCAGTAACGGGCAAGGTCCCCCGAGATTCCCCTCTAAAGCCCTAGCACAGCAGTTACTACAAGTGGAAGCTTACAGGATGTAGAAAATCAGACAGCAGTACAAACCTTATCAAAGCCAAGCTCAAAATTGGTGAAGATCATGCCATGCTCTTTTTTAAAGCCTTCTGTTCTGCATGGCAGAGATTACAGTGACGTTGGGTCAAATCCTGAAGCGGATCAAAGCTCAGAGCGACTGTTCTCACGCATACACCTTACTTGAAATAGAGAAATCAGAGAAGGGGAACAAGTGATAAAATATACTCCAAATGCCAAAATTCATCCCCCAGCTACTGCTGAGCCAGAGGCGCAGATTAACTTGCCATGACACGCAGGGAGCAACAGCATCACTAGAACAAGCAATCCAACTTTAGTGTTTGATATTGCTTAATCATAATGAAAGATGTTCGGCCTGTCTACCATGTGTCCCCCAATCAGAGATTCTTCACACTTTTACAGCAGGCCTACTCATCTTTCTTCCTAAAACAAATAATCTCTCAGGCTCATTGTAAACCACCAGTGACACTTAGTATTCTGATCACTCCATGCAAGTCCACCTGGTATATAGTGTTTTAAATCCCAGTGCTGTTATGGCTATGCATTTTCACTAGCTCCATGGTACAACACAATAGCTCTATTCAGTAAGAAGTAAATCTAAATTTCAATCCTCGACTGATGAGGTTTATATAGGTGTGGTTTTTTGTTTGTTTTTGTTTGGCTTTTTTTTTTTTTTTTTTTTTTTTTTTTTTTTTTTTTTTTTTTTTACTTTTATGCATCTTGAAACCACATCTGTCAAAACATGTTAACTAAACAATGGGATACTTAAACTCTCGCTGCAATATCAAGGAGCTTTTTCTTCCTCCCATTTCACTGGTTACAAACCTTTTTGATCTTAAACAGTGACAAAGGATCATTGAAAAAGTCCCCACTGTCTGATAATGTCTGGAAAACACTACTTATCCTAGACAGTTTATCAATGTGTCATTTAGCTCAAGAAGATTATAAAAAGGGATGAAATACAGCAGCTCCAGAGGGACTTTCAGAAATCCTGACAACACCCCCGACTTGGCTCCTGGCTTGCCTGCCCCCACATCCCTGCAAAAAAGGATCCTACCAAGATTTTTACTCTGCTGCCACATGGATGGAGCTGTGCAATGCACGCCTTTGCTTGGCAGTGGATGAAATCCCTGACCCCGCTTCTCCTGAGCACATGAGGTGTGATCCCAGACCAAGAGGGATCAAGAAGCACACAGCACTGCAACAGCAAAAGGAAGCAAAATACGGGGTCTGCTCCTGGACCACTAACATCACCTGGAGTTTCTGCGGGGACCCCGAGTCCTTTGTGAACGTTTTTGCTGTTCTTTAAGCTGAAGTCATTGATAAAAGCAGAAGGATAGATGTGAGCCCAGGTCTGCCTAAGCTGCCAGGTCTAAATGGTATATTGATAAAACGATAATGATTTCCTGTAATCCTGGAGGCTCTCCTTAGACCTAACTTCCCTCATTTACCGTTGTCCTGCTCTCCTGGTTGTAGGTACTGCACATACTTCCCCATTAGCCTCTCTAGCAAAGAGCAAACTTTTGTGTCACATAACTCCTTGGTGTGATTTATAAAGCTATCTAACTTGTTTTCTTCCTAGCGTATCTCATGTAACCTATTTGTCTTTTTATCACAGCATCTTATCTGCCCCTTATTTGCTGTAGCTATTTATCAAAGAGTTACAATAATATCTATTCCTCTAACGTTATTGATGTGGATGCCTCCACAGTCAAAACATCGTCTTTGTCACAGGCTGGCCGTACTGCTGCGATTCTAACAGAGCACAGGCTGAGGAGCAGCAGCACCCCAACCAACAATCCTGCAGGGTAACTTCACACACCTCCCACCTCCGCCTTATCAGCTTGTATGCACACGCCTCGGCTGAAACATCTCTGGTTTGCTCGGTGTAACACCAAGCACGGGGAGATGCCCCGCCATGCCTCTGCACCCAGAGATCAGCAAGGCAACAAGCATATACCCACCGTCAGCCATTTTCCGCAGCTGATGAGAGTTCGCTTTGACTTTTGGAGACTCACTCACATTCTCTACCTTAGCTTGTCTATTGTGAGTAAGTTATACTGGTATTTTGCTGCATGACAGAAGATTTACAAGGCTTAGATCATTCAGTATGTAGAGCCCTCTAGAGATGTGCTTAGTTTTATTACTCTATTGCCAATGCTATTGCTGCGATAGTTGCAGTTATTTCCAATCAAATACCATGCTGTTCTGCATCAGTCAGCAACAGCTTTTTGTGGTTGGTTTTGGATCTAATTTGCTAGTTAACATCAGCTTTAAAGAGGCAATGAAAAGCAAAATAGTGACAAAAATATTGATGTTTAATATTCAAACAAGGTAATAGGAGAAAATGCTTCTTAGGGTGCACATATACTTGTATATATGTGCACACATCTGGGGGCGGAGAGATGTTTCATGGTGTGTGGTCAGTAAAGCATCTTCCAGGTATTAGCTCTCCCAGACAGAAGGGCTTTGTGATGTGCACTGGGAACGCAAAGCACAAACTCCTTCAGCGCCTTATGCTGTATATTTAATACTGAAAGTTGTATAAAACTAAAATCCATCTAGCTGTGTGTTCTCATTAAGAGATCTCTTGAAGCTTCTCTGAAATACAGAGATGGCAGATTTACCATCCTGAAAAAAGCCAACAGGCACATGCAACCAGGCTGCCTAAAACACCCTACGATTTCACCAGCCAGGAGATGCTCCACTGGGTGCCTCGGGTGCTGGGAACTGCTGCAGGCAGAGCAGCGGTCCCTCTGGCAGTGCCTGCTACCACACGCTGCCCAGCTATGTATTTTATACCAAAACTCTCTCCTGTCAGTGGCTGCTTCATGGTCTGAAGCCAGGGGGGTTATTTCTAAATGCACACACACACATATTTATAAATATACCTTAAGCAGACATCTTACAAATTTCTTCTGTTTATTAAATCTTCTCTAATGGTGTAAATTCTCATTAGCCATATGAATCAATGACTCACTCCTCCTCCCGTGAACATCGCTATATGTTGATACCCAAAAGCAGCGAGTTCAATGCACTCATGATGTGTCGTGTTAAAAAAATTACTAGTTTTTGTATTGTTGTCTTTCAATGCAATTCAATGTTTCCATGTCCTTTTATTTTTTAAAACAGCAAATAGGAAGAAATTTGACTTCAAATTCTGATTTATACATTAACTCCAACTAGTTTTCTTCATAACTAGCTAGTCTTGACCTTCTAACCCTGTCTTCACATGGAAATTTATCTAATTATTAGCAATCCAATTCTCATTTACCAGATCTATCAGGTGCAGAAAAATCTTAAAACGGGCAAGTGACAAGCATGAGAGGAGTAATAAGAAAGAAAATGAGGTGGAGGGTTATAAGTAAAGAAAGATACAACAGAGGCACAGGGAGAAAAGTGCAGGGTGAGAGTAGCAGTGCTTTATTAGTTGTAAAGGGTTTATTAGTTTTTTCCATCTCGGGCACCGAGTAGCAGGAAAGAGGCAGTGAAAGTAAAATAAAAATCAAGATTTGGGAATGGGTCCTGGTCAAAAGAGCTGGGAAGTCCAGAGGAGGAAAAAAACCAATATTTCCTAAAAGGAAAAGAGAGGAGATGATATTGTACCCCAGGGAAGACTCCTGTCCAGCTGCAGGGTAGACTAAGGTCCTACCAAGGATATAGCTGCTCCAGGCAAGCACTCCCAGAGGAGGCTGCCCTTGGCAAAGGCAATGTTCAAACCACCTCCACTCTCTTCGGCTCATACATCAAGAGTCACTTTTGGCCTAACGTTGAGCCCTGGGTTATCCCATAAAGAGAAGGGCTCCTATAGGATGAATATCACTGGACTTCTATGGTGAATGCATATTGACTAATGGCCTAATGCAGGCAGCAAATGCAGGCAGAGCAATTCCAGAGCATCTGCCAAGGCCTGGGGACTTTTTGATACATGTAAGAAAAGTAGTACAAATAAAAATCCAAAAATCCCCCCATTACTTCCCACTCCATGCCTATCCCCTCAAGGACCAAAGGATCATTGCAATCTTGGGATATAAAAGGACCCACTCCTGTGRGAATTTGCTGCAGTGCTGAGGATGGCTCAAATATCCTCCAAGCTGAACTTCCCTGAGCAACGTCAGCCAGCCGGGGAAACTGGGGACCGGGCCGTCGTTAGCACACGTGCCCTCTGGGGAATGCAATTTCCCCACACAGAGGGTGAGAGGGCTCTCACGGTAGATTTGCTGGAAGGAAGATGAATCAGGCTGAATTGGGACACTGGAGGAAGGACCCTGCTGCAGTTGTGAGAGGCCAAGGGCTAAAACTAGAAGGGGGATGTCAGGACCTGCGAGATTGTCTCCTTTAAATCCTCCACAAAGGCTGCCTCGTGCATTGGCTGAGCCCACAAAAATTGAGATGTCAGAGAGATGCAGATGGCAGGGTAAGAGGAGAGGTCAGGCTGGAACAAGGGGAAACAAAAGGCACTATTTTATCTGCAGCAGAAAAGCAGTGGGATGCTTCAGGTACTGAGTGACCCGACTGGAGAATACAATATGCATTATGAAGTCTGCAGTAAGGAGGGAGAATAATTTCTTCTTTTCAAAATCAAATTCAAGTAGAAGCAGCCTTAGCAAAAGCCACTTTATATAAATTAACACAATTCTTCCATATATCACAATGACTGGTTAGGCCAGAGGACTTTCATTGTCTGCAATTTCCTCCCAGCTGTGGTCCTTTGGCTCCGCCGTACACAGCCGCGTGCAACAGAAACACAATAGAGCGGCTCGGCACGAAGACAAGGGTTGTCTGTGATATTTACCAGTTGCCTTCTGCCTCCTAAATGGTAAAATGAGGGCCAGATCATCTAATTAGTCTGCACTGACTTAGCATAGACCTAGAACAAGGGGTGGAAGTGACTTTAAGGCATGCTTATTTCTGTGCGATTGCTGAGCAACTCCAGACCAGCAGGAGGGAGGTCGGTAGCAAACCCCTGGTGCGCCCCACCACAGGGCCTTCCCTTTGCGCTCCCTGCCAGTCTGTGTGACGTGGCTTTACAAAGTGCCTGACCCTACCAGGGCAGGCATTAACAAGTTGCAAAGTAGGCTGGAACAACGTCAGTGAAATCACAAAACATGGCACAACTAAGACATTTGGTAAGTAACTGAGTAATTGGAAGAAAACCAGGAGTGTCATACTGCTGTTCAGCAGAGRTCAATGCTGATGATTTTGAGGCTTTCTTTTGAGCAATAATCTCYGTCAAAAGGTCAACACCATGTAGATGGTTAACAGTTAAGACCTATGATGGAAGTAACTATCACCATCTACGTGAAGGGAAAGAAAAAAGAGAACAACCCAGACTCAAGGGTACTTGAGTAAGTTAGATCCCTCCGATTGCTTCAGGCAATTAGTTCCTGAGGTAAATAGCCTGTAGGTCGTTACGCAGAACCAGTCAGGGACATCATTAGGAGTTCACCTTTGAGAAGTCATGGAGGAAGCACAGGACAACTGGAAAATTACAGTGCCCATGCTGAACACAGGGTAGGATGGCCGAGTGAGGAATGAAAGCGCAGTCAAGAATGCTGGAACAAATAAACAAGTGATTTGTAAGGCCATGGAGGACGTGAAGGAGATGAACAGCACTGTGCATGAATCTGTCATGTAAAAATAATGTCAAAACAATATCATTTAATTTTGCAACAAGGTAGCAGACCTTGTGGCAAAGGGAGAAGGGTAAATGTCATACTTCACCTAGTAAGCCTCCGACACTGTTTCCCATGATATTTTTATATAAGCTATGGATACRCAATGTAGATGAAGCTACCATAGGAGGATGTAAGAAAGACAGGGTGACTTAAGCTGGGTGAGGAGTTATTGATTGTTTACTGTCAGAATGGAAGGATGCACAAAACAAAGGTATTCCTTGGGGATTTGTCCTGAGACAGCTCTGTTCAATGCCATATTATAGTGACCTGGAAGGTAGGATATAGAGTATTCTCAGTACATTTGCAAATGACCTCCAGCCAGAAGGGTCTGCAAATGTGTGGGAGGATAGGATCAGAATTGCAAATGGTCCTGACAAGCTGGGGAACTAGCACAAACAATAGGGTGCATTTCAATTAGAGCATGCAAAAATACTCCACTGCAGAAATACAGGACAGAGGAAAATTGATTAGTTGGAAGTTCTTCAGAAAAGGATCTAGCAATTATAGTAAATTACACTGAGTGGGAATCAAGAACGCCACAATTTTGAAAGAGACAAACACGCATGCATAAATAAGGGGACAGTCTGCAAGTTGTGCAGAGCAACAAGGCTTTTGTTGGGAAAGTTTAGCCAGTGTGGGGCATTGCCCCTCAGGAGAGACCTGGACCACTTGATAAGAGTCTGAAGGAGAGCAGTGGGAAAGGTCAAAGTCCAGGAAACAGGCCTACATGGAAACTGTGAATGAGTATTTTTGTTTAGCCTAATGTTCTGGTGCAAAGACACAAGGAATCAAATGCTTTCTTTGTCCCCAGCTGACAGAATAGGAAGCAGTGGGAACCCAGTATCCCCAGCCCTGCACAAAGAGACAGGCAGCAGAGCTGGTTGATACAGCCAGTGCAGAGGGGGTCTTGTCTTAGAAGAAAGAAAAAAAAAAAAMCAACACCAAAACCACTCAGATAATCTGAAACCAGTTTAGCAGGTGCTTACACAACTACTTGACTTCAAATAATCAATCCTATGATGAGAAAGGCATAGCCAAGATCAGCATACAAGATCAGGGAGTGTTAACCACAGAGTGGTTGAGTTCAAGGTGTGCCAGTCAATCAAGGGGAAGCATAATGAAAAACATATCCCTACTTCAAGGATAAAAAACCCCATGATTTGTATGTTCAGGTGATTGCAATATTATCAGAGAGRTCATCACACTGAATATTCATAGATTGCCCTAGGCAAGGGCTTAAAGTGGTCAGAGAAGTCTCTGACTGCCCAGCAATATAATTTTATTTGTTCTTAATCAAATTTTAGGATCAGACAAGCTTGTGTAATTGCACTTAAAATGCTCCCTTGCTGGACATCTATCCCATTCAACCTCACCTCTTATTGTCTAGCCTTGTTTCTGGTGGATTGCTTTTGCGTTAGCTGCACAGAGCCTACTCCAAAGCCTACAGAAGACAGGTTCTTAAAATGCAGGCAGTGGCAAGGAGCCCTTCATCACCATCCCAAACCCCTCAAACTCCTGCAAACCATCAAAAAGGTCAAGTACCTTGAGAGCYGTGGCTCTTTAGCCGAAGCATACAGCACACTATCGCAGCCACTGGGACCCACCTCTGGATCCAGCAAAGCGCAGCACCCTTGGCCACAGCAGCCTGTTCGGATCCCRCACAGGCATTGCTGGTCTGGACCTGCATTGAACCATCTAGACACAACCGTAACAAGTCAAACTTGTTTCTAGCAAAAACCCCGCAAAGCCTGATTCACAACTGCCTTGCTTTTTGCTGCTTATAGCCATAATGATAATATTCACCCTGAGAAACTCCCACATCTTATTCTGACAGTAACGCACAGTACTGCAACATTAATGAATTAGCAGTAGGARAAAACTACTCATTTGGAAGAAGGCTTCTGGAGCGATATAAAGCTGCAGGAGACCCGCCTGATTTGTCTTTTGGCAAGTTCTGCTACTAGCTTTAAGTTAACACTGCAAGTGTTATCAACTGATTCTCTATAGGAACTAGTTGAGTGAACCTGAGCACACCTGTAAATGCATGTTAAAGTTACACGGACCTCAGTTTTCTGTCTTAGAACAAATTAAGTTTATTTTTAGGTTTTTGTCTCCACCTGAACCCAAGGCTCCAGCCACAGCATTGTAATGTTAAACCCACAAAGGTCAAAATCAGAAGAAAATTATTGCAGCAGCCCTTATAAAATAAAACATGCATTTTACAGAGCTCTGTTAGTAATGTTTTGTTCTGCTGCTCTGTTCTTTCACAATTCTCTGTGCAAAGAGACTATTATGACATTGGCATTGTATTCTGTGAGTTCTGCCTAGGAACAACTTCTCCAACTTACACAAGCTTTTTAAAACTAAGATTTTTTAGTATGATCTTCATCCCTCCCATGTCAACTTAGCAGTGATTGGGGAAAGGCTAATTGGGTTCTTTGGGTTTTCCTTACATCTTGAGTGTAATAATGAGGAACGATTTGTTTGGCCAGATTAGGGTGGTTTAAGAAATACCGTAAGAGCTAAGGAAATGTTAAAATTATTACAGCTTTTATATTCTTAGTAATATATGATGAACAGGAGGAAACTTTAAAATGTGGTAAAAGCTTGTCAAAATCTGAGAACTTTTAAAACTAAAATTAATAACTCATCCAACATGCTTGCTACCGTTGCCAAGAACAATCTAGAAGTCAAAGTTAACAAAAACTCTCACCCCAAGTTATCCATGTCTCAGTCACTGTCAAAACCTCTAAAGTATATCAGATCCTCCAGTTGGCTCTAATTAAGAGTATTTTGGAAACAGAACTTAATTCCTCCTAATCTTGGTAGCACCGAACCTGCATTTTCTCTCAGCTTTTCTTTATGCGTCAAACTTTGCAGTTTCACCTACCAGCTTCACGGTCCCCATTCCCAGGCCCTGCTGTCCTTTGCGGTACTCTTCTGAGGCTGGCATTCACCAGCGACATTCAGAGCAGCCTTCAGACTGTTTTTACTCCCACCAAGAGACCTACCCAGTGCTAAAGAAGCAGGAAATTGGGCAGCCATGTAGATGGTTTCAGCAGTGTCTCCATTAGCAAGTAATTTGGTTCAGCTGGAGTAGGTTCAGGAGACCAAAGCAGCAGGTGCCGAGACCCTTCACATCTCCAGCATGTGTGGATCGTGGGTTTAATTTGGATTAGATTTAGCTTGATCACCTAGAACAAATCTTCCCCTTGCTCAGGGAATCAAAACTTTCTGAAGAGAAAAAGCATTAGGTATGCTCTAAAATAATCTTATGGTCCATGGTGCAGTTCAGATCCCAATGTCCCATTAAACACTAGAGACCACCAGATGGCTCACCTCAAAGCACACCACTGCCCCCACCTAAACCACCATGTTAAAGTCCTATCTTCCTCACCTCTCCTCTGTCCCAAATCATTGGAAAGTTTCTTAAGGTAATTGGGTTCATTTTGGGAGGAATGTTGCAGGTGCCTTGAAAATGGGGATATCATGCAAATCTAACAATCTCGGTTATGAAGCACCTTAATTATGCACCACTGCTCTGCATTACATAGGTCTAATTCACATTTGAAATGCATTCAGCTTCCAGCATAAACATTAGATTCAATTACCATATGATTTTTAAGAAACGGTAACATTGCCAACTAGCAGAAGTCTACCTGAGATATTTCAGTCAGTTTTGATTAAAGCAATAGTGCACGTTTCCCTTCTCTATGCATTATAAACTTCGTCTGCTTCCTCTTAGTTGCAAAGTTGAGATCTAAAAAGGCAAAAACCCTGAAGTTTACATAGAAAACCACCTTGCCTTATAATCGCAAGATATGAAGAAGTAAATTTCCGGTGTAGCGAGTTACCCACCCAGCTGCAGTTATGTGTTCAAACTCCCAGTGCACCAAGCAGAAAATTTGCCCCTAAGCATTTTTTTTATCCTTTTTTTTCCCACCTTGCAAACTGCCAGAATACTAAACAGATTTTTAGGAAATTGCTCTCAGTGGTAAAAATTCACCATCTGATCTCCAAACACAATTATAAGCCTGAAACACATAGGCCAGATACAGCCCTCTAATTAGAAGTGGATAGGGATTTTCTGGCAAAACACGTCTTGTCAGAAAATGTCAATTAATCAACTTCCCCCCACCACCCCCCAAAACAGGAGAACTTATCTATTTCATTGAAATGTTCCCTGAGAAGAGCCTGGGTGCCGGTATGGACAAAGCAGGCTCCTTTCCCCATGCCTGACTCCCAGCAGAAATTGGAACAGGAGGTGCCCAGGCTCAGGCTCTCCTGGCCAGGAGCCCTCCCAGTCTCCCATCTTCCCATATGTGCTATTTACTGAATAATTAACCATTTAGTGGCCCCAAGAGCCCATGGGGGCAGCCCTGCGGTTCTGCCACTCTTGGAGGAGCAGCAAATTAGAAGGTTGTCTCCTCTCCTGCCCTAATTATAAACCATAGGGACTGGGTGCTTAATACTGGTGTACTGGTACGTGGCTCAGTCCCAGCATTCATGCTTTAAATGGCTAACTCAGTGAAATTATTGTAAGTTACCGTGAACTTTGGCTAAGTACAGAGGGTAGCTTTGGACTATGGCAAGTTATTTAAGGATAGTAAATAATACAGATTTGTTATTTCTTCTGCAAAACGTGAGAAAGGCTATCTGCCAGTCTCTCCCCTGCTCGCAGCTTTATCAATATCCCACTCTCCTGACTAGACTTTGGCCAATACATCACAAACTGATGCTTGTGGTTGAAATTCATTAAAAGAGATATGTCTGCGTTCCTTCTTCTGCAGGAATGAGATTTTCTTCTGCAAACTGAGAGCTGATAAAAATTCCCTTTGTAAATACCAAGGTTGCTTGAAAATCTTCCTTCTAATTTTCTTTTATGAATGCGTTGGGGGATTTTTGTGGGGGATGTCCAAGGGGAGGGTTACAGAACGGGAAAAGGCAGAAATGTGTTGGTTTTTTTTTCTCCTGAAGAAGTCCACTTCTTATGGAAAAGCTGAAAACATTGTAATTTTCTCCAGTTCTGAACTAAAAATATTTATTTTTGCAGCTTCTTAAGGCTTCTGCAAGAAATCAAAATTTTTCTTCCAAAAAATAATCATTTTACCAAAGCAGACCTGTGTCTCCCAAAGGAATGAATAGCAGCCTGTTACTCACAGCTGCGCCTCTCAGCGCTGCTCAGCACATTCTGCACATCAGAAAGAGAGAAAGATGTGAAGAACTATTGATCACCGCTGCTTAAATGCACTGAAATTCTGAATTTAACACAAGCACAGGCCTGACACTGGAAACTTCTCTATGTTCCCAAGACAAGCACATTATAAGCACGGCTTGCAGAGACTTCCTCACGGTGTCCCAAGTTTAGTTCTTTTCCCCAGAAACAAACCTGCCTTGGTCCTATTGCAGGTTATAATCAGGGCCATCCAAACAGGCTGTCAATTAATGTTCAGCTTGGAAGATTTTTATCATGTCCATAAAGAATTAGATTGTGGCCACTGCACTTGCACGCCGAATCAAACAGGAGTTATATACAGTCAGAGCAAGCCTGAAGCAATGCCTCGCTAGTAACCTAGCCATATTCTTTTAATTCTCTCTAAATCTCTGTGCTCATGGAAATCCCACAAGAGAAAATCTAAATAAATGAATCATAATTATAAATGTTGTTTATGTAATTGGTTAATGATACAGAAATAAGTGAGCATTGCTTATTCCTACACAAACACAAATTAAATATGGACACTGCACCAAAGATGTGCCCTCTAGTACTCAAAGTTTAACAAGGTGCAAAGATTAAAATCGTAGCCCACTCCTATGATTTGCATCTCCTTCTGTCATACCAACCCTTCCCATCTAAGCACTCCCATATACCAAGGGTCCCAAATTGGACTTGTGGATCAGGTATTTTCAAGAAAACATAAGAAGCACATTTTTCACATTCCAAGTAAAATAGGAAAGGGCAAGAAATCCGTCAGCAAACTGACCCCTTATCGGGATCATAGGCAGTCCCATTACTGCTATGACAACTAGCTCAGCTGCGAGCCAAATGCCTGGAAAAGGCCAGCCAAAAATCCATTGGTAAAAACTCATTTATCACTGCTAAAGGAAAAACCACCGCTGCCATCCTTGGCCAGCATCCGCGGAGCCGGCCAGCCCTTCTCCGCAAAGGCCAGGCTCCAGAGCACGGGTCCACGCCGCAGAGCGAGCCTTCGGGGCTTGTCAAGGAGCTGCTCCTGACTAGAAACAGCCATGTTTCTATTCAAAACAAAATCTATTAAAGCAGAAGTAATTAGCACAGGGCATAGTAATTTGCAAAGCTCAGAGGTTAGTGCGCTGTCGCTGAGTCACTCTGAGCCTGCTACACAGCGAGGACCCGCAATGCATTGATTTTAATATTTTACCAAATGAACTTCAGAAATTCAGAAGATGGATTATTTGGTGGAGCAAGGAAACCTATAAATAGTAGCAAAGCAGATTTTTTGAGCACATCCTACCTTTTTTTTCAACTCTGTACTCCAAGGAAGCACAATGCATCCGTACCTTTCTTTAAAAACATCTTTTCTAGGGACTTCAGTGCTGGTGGAGGCGCTGGATTGACAGCTCTGGAGATTCATTCTGCTGCTTACCCACTGAACAGGAATAACGCAGGCAGCACAAACTTCACTGAGCCTGCCCTACCAATGTGCCTTTGGCACTTATTAAAAAATTTAACACCCTCAAATACATTGTATGCATTGCAAAGGGAAGCAGGCTAGAGCACCGAGTGTCTCAGCTGGCAGCAGCGACCCACTTTACGGCAGTGCTAATCACACGCAGATTGACATCGTACAGGCCTTCAATGCCCCACCGTTTTGATGTGAGCTCACGGGCAGTGGGAGAGATGCAGAGATATTATTACTCAGTATTACTGGTGTGTTAATGTTAGCGTTAATGCACCACCGAGCCCTGAGGAGGGTTTTGGAGTGGTTCTTTGTTTGCAAGCCCCTCTCCACAGACAAGGCTGGGGCAATATTCCTGTCCTGAGGAGAGGCAACAGCATTTCTTCCCCATTTGCCCAGACACGGAGCACCAAGGATGCAGAGAGGAAGTGGTGGGATGCGGCCTCCCAGGGCTGGGGGAGCGGGTGCACGGCCACATCCCTGCCCCTCATCCCCTTYGGAAACGCACTGCAGCCCGGACCGCTGCCCTCCTCCCATGTTACGCTGCTCAGGCCGCTTCCAGGACGTATCCCAGGGCTGAGCGGGACAGAAGGGCAGAAAAACCACACAAATTCAGAAGTCTTCATTTTCAGCAAGAAACCCACATCTAGCCTCTTAAAACTGGTGCTAGGCAATTTGCCTGAGGGACCTTGTACATAGCAAATTCTCAAATTCACCGTTTCTTATTTCAGCAGAAGACTGGCAGTCATTACAAAAGCAAGACAGTGATGTAGGAGTCGGCAGACAAAAGCAGGAGATTGAAGTCTGCTATTTAAATATCTTCTGTACACTGTGTAAGCAGATACAAGCTCAGCTTCCTCAAATTGCTTTACTAACCACATTAACCTCCGGGACTCCCCTTTGTTTCCTGGGGTGAGTGAGTAATAACTCAGCGATACAACAGTAATGGCTGAGCTCCCTTTCCAGTGAGTATAGTATGAGATGACTGGTACAGCATGCCCTACATCTGAAGCTGTGGTTTTCAGAAATGATGTATTATTAGCACTGCATCTGAAATAACCCAGTAATTGCTTAATGTTTTATATTTACATGGGCTGTACATTATGTTTGCTCTGAGAGAGGGAAGGAGAACTAAGCAGGAAAGGAGTTTGCAATAAACCTACAGTAAGCAATAAAGAGCTATAAATGGTAATCTGTCAATAGCATCAGCTTCGCTAAGGGCTTGATTCAGAAAAAGAGGAGCATCCTCAGCTCCTAACAGATCTAAACCAGCCCAGATTGGATGTAGTACCTAGCAGGATTGAGCCCTTCCTGAAGGATGAGCTATTAAATTTAAACATACATAAAATCTTATTAATAATGAATATGATCTTTCAAATAAGAGGAAAGATGATATTTCCGGTAAGGCACTGCTGCACTGGGACTCTGCAGTGAGCTCCAGCTCTGCCACAGATTCCTTGCTTCATCTTGAGTGACTTCCTCCAGGTCCCTGTTCCTCATGTCTTTATCCTCACAACAGGGATAATTCCTCTCCTTTCCTCCCTGTACTGGGCTGTGTTGTCTTTCTATGACCGTGTACAGTTCCCAAGTAAAAGCAGGCCCTCCAGTTCAGCTGTAAAGTAAATAATGATTGGTAGTAATAGTTTGTGAGTATTTCTTCTTTCTTTCCATCTTGGTAATTGCTTCCTACAATACCATACATCACAGTAATATTCTGTCACAGTGGATTGGATTTATGCAGTGGGAGAAAGGGGCACGGACCCATTTTATTTCATTTGTGTAGTAAATGAATAATTCTGCAGAGTTCACCATATTCCCTAAGAAACTGAGACTAAACCAGCTACTTGCTGGGTCTTCATTTTGATCACAAAGATGTTTGGTCTCTTCTGAGTTTGCTGGCTACATTTAAACTTCTGTCACTGGGAAATGGAGAAGAACAAAGTCATGTACACCAACTTGCGGGTGTTCATCTGTTTTTAAAAACAAGAACTTCTGCAGATTTTAATAGCACAACTGTCTGCACTGAGAAACAACCAAACGCTAGTGAGTAAGTAAGCAAGTGCAAGTAAGTACATGTGTGTGCAGTGTAGTGTGAATACAAATTGACAGTGGCAGTGGACAACCAAAGTTTGCAATCTACTTGTTTTCCAGGTCTTCAGTCTTCAATTCATGTCGCATTGAAGGCAAAATGAAACAGCTCTTAGCTGTATAGACTGAAGAACACCTCTGAAGTCAGCTATAATAGCTAAAAGCTATTAGGTGGGGAATTTTTAATGCATGTGCAATGTGGGAAAAACCCACCAGAGAGAGTACTCTGCATGAACCAGCAGCTGTGGTGGAAGGTGGAAAGGTAGGTAAGACGAGGAGCACTACCCAACCTCCCATCAACTATGCACTGCCATATGGTCTATGGTAGTGAAGCATAGAGAAACTGGCAGGTATAAGGATATAGGAAAACTGGGAGCTGTAAGAACTGTGAGGATACTATACAAGGATTACCATGTTACCCATATTGCAGTCGACTGTGGGCAAAAAGAAGAAAAGAAAAAAAAAAAGAGAAAGAAAGAAAAAAACCCAACCGAAGCTAATTCCCTCAATTTACTTACAGTTGTGTCTCACAGGTAAAATATGAGATTCAGCCATTCCCGGCTTCTTGTGATTCCAAGAGAAAAGCTGCTCGAGTGTTAAAAAGGTTGCGCAGGGGTGAGCAGCAACCAGAGCAGAAGGAGAAGCCGTGATAAAAAGAAGAGTCTGGGGTAGGAGGGAGCGAAGGGCACAGATCCAAGATTACAAAACCCAGGCAGGTCTTGCATTAACATGACAATTGCCTCCTCAAGGGCCTGCTGCCTGTACAAACTGTGGCTGGGCTCAGTCCCCAGTGCCACTTGGTGCTGGGACAAGAGGGGTCTGCAGCTCACAGCTTCCCTGCACCCCCGGGGCAGTGTGGGCAGCACCCAAAATACACAAGCGATGAGCATGGTGCCAGGGCACAGTCAAGTAGCTCACAACTGATTCCTCGGCACTGCCTCACCTACTCAGGGATTATCTCAAGGTACAAATATTCATGCAGGCAATCTCCCACTGATGTGCTCTTCCCTCCCCTCTGCACCCCACATCTGCTGGAGCTGGCTATCGGGACAGGTGGCAGCAATCTCATGCCGCCTCGGTGGTGCCCAAGGCTCCCTAAGGGGATGAGCCACCAGCGACACCAGCCCACCAGGCCACGGCCAGCCCGTCCTTTGTGCACTCAGGCAGTCTCTAGGTTGAAATCCAGCACGAGATACGCAGGACTTTGGTAGTACAACATAGGAGTCACGGCCCTGACTTCCCCAACATCAGCAATCGGGATAGGTATGATAGCCTAACTGTGAAGCAGATCTCTCCCTTCCCAGTGCCATCTCTTCTCTACACCATTTTAATAATTCACACATATGATGATGTCTACAGAATAGCCAGGGGAGGTGACAGGACCCCCTTCTATGTGATCATGAGAAAAAGACTTCCACAGCGACAGCGCTGTACACCGCAGAAGGTAAGACACCCTGCAGGAGATGCCACCATACCTGGTTACTGAGAGAGCTTTATCAGAATTATGGGAAGAAAGAACTAATTAGCAGTGAGTGGTAGGAGCAGATGAACTCTCTAAAAGGGAAGACCTTACTTTTATGCCTATGGCACCTCAGTAACAAGCAGAAGGGAAAAGAAATATAGAAAGTACATGAGACTGATGAGAAATTATTTGAAAATTCATGCAGCAGGACTGGGCATTTAGTTACAACCACTGAACAAGAAATGTATTAGCTGCTCTATCCTAGGGGTCACTGCACAGAGAGAAGCCTCTCGGGCTACAGCACACCTTTGCTGGGGCAGGGATTTTCTGCAGGTTTGTAGCGCAGACAAGAGGAGGGACATTTCAAGGTGCAGCACCCCAGAGAAGGGTGCCCGTATCTCTCCTTGCCAAATTGACAGTAGCTGCAAATACCATTCAATGCTCAAGGAATGAAAGAGAGATCATACTCACCTGACAAATCGACCAAAATCAATCTGAGCCCTAATAAAATGTATCCCGTTACGAACTAACCCAACCGGCAGTGAACACAAAGCAAAGACCTCACTGACGTCAGTGGGAAACAGCCGAGTCCCAAGTGGCATTTGCCAGAGGCAAATGAAGGTATATTTGCTCAAAACACCTCTTAGCATGACAGTCAACAGGAGCCTGCACACACAACTGAAGGGGAAGCAAATCGGGGCCTTCGTGGTGAGACAGAAATGGCGATACTGAAAAGCTGCCTTCCCGGGGGGCTTCGGACCCCTTCGCAAGGCTTCCTGGCAGTGGTTTGTCCATCGTCAGCACTGCAAAGGCTGAAGAATCTGGCTTAACAAAAAAGAAAAATTTTTTTTTTTTTTTTCAGTGAAAAAAACCCCAAACCCACTCCACACGTAAAAGCTGTGCAACAAGATACTATTAAAACAGCTTGCAGGAAAATCTTCCAGTTGGTCAGCGCAACCCACGGATCTGAGTAGCTTGAAAAGTCTGAATATATTTAATTTATTATTTTCACCATGGAAACGCTCAACAAAAGTGACCTTTTCAGTTTCAATAAAACTGGATTTTCCTGTAGGTCCCCTGTCAGCCGCTGCAATAATAAGTGGAAGTGATAAAACCTGGAATTATTAAAAACCAAAAAAGAGTAAAATGGTACCCCAGCCTTGCCACTCCTGGGCTGGATCCGACCGCACTCGCTCTGCCGGRAGATGCATACTCTCCTTCAAACATTTCAGAAAACCCAGTTCCATCTGTGATTTTGCTGATGCAAATATGGAGCATCTGCTAACTTCCATGAAGTTAATCCTGGCTCGCTGGGTCCCACTTGGAGCAGGATATGGCCATCGCATCTCTACTGACATGCTGCAGCTTCTTTTATCTAAAGCATTCCGTTTATGGGGTATCTTTGGTACTGCTGACTATTCTGGTGTATTTATCCTTCCCCATCAGGCTCTTCATTTACCTGTTCCTATGCAGAGCACTAATGCACAGTCTGCAGGCGCCGAGGAAGATGAGTCTTTCTTCACTCTCCAAGATGTTGCTTCCCTCTGGCTGGCCAGGGCAATGACAGATAAGGGTGCAGGTGGGGGAATGGAGCAGGATGGGTGGCAAGGGGGAGATGGAGAGGGGCATGCACAGAGATTCATAGAATTATTTCAAACCCCAAAGTTTCTTATGTTTTTACCAAGCAATTTTGGCATGCCTGTCCTTCAGACTATGACCGGTCTTGAGAGCGATAGCTATAAAATATGGCTAGAAAAATATTGAAGATGTTTGTTTAGACACGTGCTTTGTTAAGTATCCATCATTTGGCAGCAGTTGAACAAAGAAATTATTTCTCCCTTGTGTTTAACTTCCTCCAGTGGCTGGGCAGCCCATCTGTGTTCAGGAAGGTATCCTCAAGCCTGATGAAATTCAAGCTTTCACGTCTAAGTCAATGCTCCTGGAAACGGATGATTTTGATGTATCCTAATCCACATTTCACATGTCACGTTTTCAGTAAAATATAGATATGGGTAGACAAAATGTAAAACACAGCAGCTTTTAATAACCCTCTCAGATTCCAGGCAAACCGCATTATTAACAACAGCTACAACCATCTTCCAGCGCATCCCTCTCCTCCCCACACTGCGCGCTGCATTAGCTCAAAAGGCTGTATTTTCTCTCAAGACTCAAAATGAGTTGTTAACATGCCAGGTGTACTTGATTCAGTTATTTCACGTCAGACAGACAACAACATCTGACTCCAAACAGGAGCCACCACATACGAGCCTGCGAGTGGGACGAGGACTCGCTGCGTGGCTGTGGGTGGCATGGGGAGCCCCAGGGACACGGCCCCACTCCGGCTGGCTCACGGGGCGCCGCACCACCGCTCTCCGTGCCTCCCTTCCCCATCCGTAACACACGTGAGGATGCATTAAATCAGGACTGCATTTTGCTATGCTTTCAGTAAAATACTGCCTGGCTATGAACACAGTATACTACAAGGACAAGATACGGCAATTACCGAGTATTAGCAATGACATTTCTATTTGAAGTGTGCTTTGAAGCAGGCTTCCATGCACACTGCCTGCTTGCCTAGAACAAAGATGCAGAACTGGACTGAACCTTTTTTCTCGGCAGCTTTACAGTCCCTTTGGACTTTCCAAAATACAAAATCATGCAAGTATCTGATCTCACATCACTTTCTTTCCTTTTGCTTTTATGACAGAAGTTTTGGCTCTCCCCGTTCCAGCAGCGGAATTGATCCCCAGTGGCCCAGCCTCAGCTGAACTTTATTCAATATTTGTTGGCTGGGGCAGCAACAGCAGAACATGCTGCTCATCAGCGAGGCCACAGCTTTCGATGGTGCCACCCTGCTCTCCCTTGTACAGAGGCATGAAAGGAGAAATACCCACCTTCTGCTCCCAGGTACCATGGACTAGACGGTGATGGAGCACCACTTTGTCCAGATTCCTCTTGTCTCTTCCCGCTGCCTCCTGATGTCCACGTGTCCCAGCCCTCTTCTGGTCGGGCACCCCCAGCTCCTGGACAAAACCTGGCTGGAGCAGAGAGCCGGTGGAGGCAAGAGCCCCAGCAGCGCGCTTGCACGTGGGGAACTGCTCCTTCAGCTCCTGCTCCACCTGAGTTATCTTAAGCTTGGCCTCTGCCTCAACGCAATATTTTTTCCTTGACAGCTTGAGTAAAAATAACTTTTGTTGTTCTGAAGACCATCGAAAGTAAAAACCAAACCCTTTTCCTATTTCCTGCTGTCATTTTTGGAAGAGCTTTACAGCAAAATGGCTGAGGCAGTTGGCATGGGAATAGCTTTTGCTGATACCATTGCCTGAATGTTGTTATCATGTCACTTATTGCGGTTACGTAGTGCACGTGCTGCAACAGCTCCTAGAGCTGCACATAGGGTTGGGGCCATTGGGCAGGACACGTCACAGCTCCATGGGATGAGATGGTCCATGCCCTGGAGAACTTACAGTGCAATGGAGTAATGGCACCCTTGGGGCTGCTGGGACATCTTTAGCGAGGTTCTCTGGGTTCAGAGAGGCCCAAATAAAAGCAACATTTAGCAGAGTTAACTCAAAGTTTTAAGTTCACCAGAACGAGTAGCTTTACGTTCCCAGCCAAGAGCCTCGTCTCTGCCAGCCACGTCTGCGCTGGAGTGCCAGCAGTGCCTTCAGTGGGGAAGCTATCAGGCTTTGTCAATACAGGGAAAATTACAGACGTAAGGATTTTAATTATTTATGTCATACCCCCTAAACATAAAGAATGTTACTGAAAACCCATAGCAAAGCCAGCTGAAGAAAGACGGAAATAAAGGGAGCAAGTGAAAAGCTAATCTTGAAGTAGGGACGAGGATGATCCCATCCACAAGCTCTGAGTTAGAACATTTTATTTTAGACCTTTTATCTGTTGTTTTGTTCTATTTACTGGAGCTTTAGACCTTTGATCTTACCATTGCATTTGCTGAAGGCAGTACGGATGATTACACCTGACACGTTTCCTCTACCGGTGACATTCAGAAGCCTCTCAGCCGTGCGACCAGCGCAGCTGCAGAGGAGGATGCTGGATGGGATGTGCATTAGGAGATTGCTCATCCTCTCAGAAAGCCCACCTGGGACAGCTGCGTGTTGCTAGACCCCGCGTCAGATGGAGAGACCAGGGCATTTTGCACAAATCAGGAATTTGGTTTAATTGTCACAGTTCACAGCTTGGGCAGGCAACCCAAGGCATGAGGCTGGTGGTTCACACTCTGACAAGAAACATAAGAAAACAACCCAGAGGTTTTTAAAATAGGCATGACACCCCAGGCAAAGTCCATGGCAGAGAGAGGGAAGGTCCCAGAGCATCTACTTCCCAGCCCCGCGCCAGGCTGCATGCACTCAGAGAACGGTTTTTTGAACAGCGCTGGCCTCTCTCCCTGGCGAGACGTTAGCTCTGAACTACCTACCAGCAACCCGGCAAGTGAGTCAGAGCTAATTTTAAGTCAAGCGCTTCTGAGATGGGTGTGGGGGAAAGGGGAAACCTCTTCACAGTTTATTCTGCAGAAATGAAAGGTCTCACACGGTTCTTCATTTCAGCCCTGCTCAGTAAACAAAGCATCTTCAGAAATAGGTTTCTTCATATACGGGGCCAAACGCAGTGCTGGTGCCACCCCACTGTCCCTGTGGTACGCAGAAGTGGACTTGGCCCCCTCCCCCTTAGGAAACATGACGACTATTGCCTTCCCAAGGCAACTTTACACAAAGCTGGGCTCAAAGGAACTGCGAAAAATCAAAGACTGCCTGGGGGAAAATAAGCAAGCCCCTTTCTGCATGTCATTAAAGCCCAGATTTTAAGGAAATAACCTTGTGCACTTCAGACAGTTTGTTTCGCACTGCTAGTTCTTCAAATGACTTTAAATTACACATGCTCAAATAAAAAAGGATGGCAGTAAATAGGATGCTGTAACTAAACATTGCTCCTTAGCAGGTAGCAGATGAGATGCCAGCCATACCATACAATGGTATAAAATCTAAACAGATTTTCCTAATATTTCTCCTTCACTTCCATTCAAGAAAAAGAGGACTCCTATTTGCAGCCTGTCATGGAGAGCGCTGAACACTGCTGGGTTTTTCCTTTGGGTTCCTTATTATTTACCCAATTTTCTAAGCACATTTCTCAAGAATCATCCATGGACATTTCTAAGCTTTTATATTTTTCTCCAGTTTTTCTCAGTCCCAGTATTCCCATAGGAATTAAAGCAACTGAACACACAATCCTCACCCTTGTTGATCTGTTTTGTTTTTGGAGAGACACAGCTCTTTGTCTGGACAAAGACGACAACTCCAGACATTTGCTCTGCACCACAACCCATCCTTCTCACTCCTCTGCGTAGTCTTTAGCTCCGCTCATTCGTTATCTACTCTCCGGGTAAGCTGCATGGCAGCGCGGATACGAAGAGAGAAGGTGAGGGTTTATGCGACAACACACATTGTTAGCATAGACAGGGCTACCTGATTCACCTGGGCTAAGAGGAGCCCTAGGTGAGGAAGTCTGAGTCCTCGATAAATCGAATTACAGCCACTAACACCTGCTGGTGAAAAGGCCCACACAAGGAGGCCCATTGTTAGTATGGCACCGTATTACGTGTTAGTATAACGCCGCCTTGCCCGTGCAGGGGCCGCAGGGACAGTCTTCCCAAAACCCATCGCCACTGGGGGAACTGCTAGCAGTGTTTCAGTGTCGCGGTGCCAGCCACCGTTGGGAGCCCAAGCAGCCCCTGCTTCTGCAGGCACACACCTTGAAACAGAGATTTCAAAAGTGCCCCAAAATAAAAGCTAATAGCTGCTAGATCTAACTGTTTGCTGGTCCAGTGGCCACTGCTATCCCGTGCTGGACACGTGGGGCTGGCTCGCTCAGACCTCACTGAAGCTGCCTTCTGCTGCCTTCTCTGCTTTAGCTTGACTCCTTCATTAAGCATGCTGAGGAAAAGACGCTTTCTTTTATAAATTAGGCTATTAGCGCAGATTCACTTTCTCTCTTCACTTAATGAAAAGCAAGTTTCTACAGCATGTCAAATAAATAGCCCATAAGTACAATATAGTCAAGTTCTTTTAACGTATTTCTTAGAAAACGGGGAGTTCTTATGGTAGGTCCAGCCTCACATTTGTGACATATCTGTCACAATCCTCAGCAAAAGGACAACCAGCATCTTTGCACCCTGGTAGAAAGCAGCACCACCTCCCTCTTCTTACCAGCTGCACCTACTTCCAAAGGCACTCTCCCTTTTTTCCCTTCAATTTACTTTCAGGCTTCCCTTCTCACTCCTGCTGTTGCTCAGCCCGTGAGGCAATGCTCTAGTATCATGTCTTGTTCTGGTTCCTGGAGAGTCTCATTTTTTGGAAGGATGAGATTTCCCGGCATCCTCAAGCCACTTTATGTTTTCCCTTCTATTTTCTAACATATGCCCTATCGCTTCATTCTTGCTCACCACTCTTATCCTCTTTACTATTTTTTCCCCATTTTTCTATTGATCCATTTTTCTCTTCTCCCTCTTCCCTTCAACTCTTTGCTTCTCTTTTTTCTCCCTGCCCCGTCCCACTGAAGCTTTCCAGCTAGGTGTATTACCTACTGCCGTGAGGGGAAGCAGTGCATCTGAATTCGAGTTGCACTATACAACAAAAGCAATACTATGTATACCTACAGAAACAGCAATACATAATCTTAGTGTTCTCCCCTCCCCGTGCTAAATTCCCAAATCCAGAAGCCTCCCGTTATCAAAACAATTTTAAATAAAGCTAAGGAGAGAATTAAATGGAAAATAAATTAGGCATTTAATGCCTGATTCCAGAGCACTCAGCCCCTCTCACTTCAATAGCCGTACTGCACACCTTTCATCAGGCTCTGGCTCTGCAGAGGTGTCTCTATTTGCCTGCGTGTTGCCCATTCTTCCAAAGATGATACGGACACCATGTATTGCCAGATAAGCAATATATGTCACTCTTCCTTGCCTAAGATTAAAATGAATATGTTGATTTATTTTCTATTACAGGCTGCAGCACGAATGAGAGAGGGAGAGGGAGCGTGTTCTGCTCTCGGCTTTCTGCACAGAACCACGCATCGCCCCACAGACAGACTCTGCCTTCCTGCACACACTTGGCCGACCGGTCCCTTGCTTTCATGGTAAACCCTTAGGTACTTCTGCATAACATGGGTGTCAGCAAATAACTACTACTCCGAGACTACATGATTTTGTGCTTTTTACACCTAAAGCAAGTGAATCCTAACCTACCTTCTACCCACATCCTTTTAAGACAGACCCTCCCCAGCTGGAGGGGGGGCAGAGAACATCAGGGTGACATGCATTCCCATCATAATCAATACAATATCATCTGTGAAATAAAAGTGCTTTAATTGAAAGCCATGTCAGAAAAATCAGAGTGATGCCAAGAGATCATTTTTTCAGCCCTAAAGATGATCAGAATAAAAATGTAGAATGTAGTTGTTCGGAGGGTGGAGGAGAACTAGCTAGAAGGAGATGATACTACAAGTTTATACATTCCGTATATTTTCTTTCCGTTTTATAGAGAATCATTTCTAAACTGGCTGTCACCCGTGCGTGAATTATTACATCAGGCTCAGAAGGTTGTAGATACAGACAGAGACTAAACACACATAAACCGCACCCATACATGCTGACACATAACTCTTTCTTGCACTGCTAAATGGATGCAGAGGAAGTAACAAAGAAACGTGTCTCTCACATTTAAATTAGAAGTCAGAAAAGGAAAGTCTTCTCATCAATGAAAAACTCCTTAATATTTATATATGTGTTCATATACATGCATACACATAGATACACATATACCTGTACACACAGTGCGGGAGGGAAGGAGGGAGAATGAGACACAGGAAAAACCATTAAGATCTTCCTGCTGCCACCAAAAAGCACAGGTCCTGTTAATATGAAAAGATCCAATCCTTGTATACAAGCGAATCTCCCAAGATGCGGTCTAACATGTATCTCTTGCTTTCTATTTAGATGTACTCTCAGACTACTGAATTACAGACTTAAAATATGCAGAATCAGTGTAGGAAACTGGGGAAAAGCAGAAATAGGTTCCTCCTGAAGACTCAACTGAATTACTCTGAAAAGATTAATTAAATTGAATTCTCTTTTGACACAAAATCTTCTGTTTGCTAGTTCTTGGTATGTCTATTACCTAGTTTCCATGAGGAGATATTATACTCCCTAATGAAATAAACTTCAAGGACCCTGTGGGATCAAACAAAAAGTTTACTGTATTCTGACAGCAGCAGCAGCAGCGAGGTTACAATGCAAGCTGGCATGCTTAACGAAAAAGGGTTGACATATTATCACTGAGTTCCTATCAGTAATCTGTATCATTGCTTTTTAAGGTACAGAAGGGCAAATAATTGAGTGTTGTGTTGATCAGAAAACAGCTTGATTTGCAAAGTGATGACCTAGAGTCAGGTCTTCATTCGGTCTCTCCAAAAATCTGGGGAGAGGGGAGGGGAAGGAGGGGAGTTCCTTCAACCCTAAGAACAGCTTCGTAACTAGAATAGGAATTATTAAAAAAGAAAGGCCATCGGCACCTCCAGCATATGGCTGTGTTTTTGCCGTCAGTACTTGGGGAAGCCATCCAGGGGATCACCTGTATTAGGGACCAGTGTGAATGAACTAGATACAAGACTGAGAACATTTACACTGCAACTGGTGCTTCAGGCCTGCCATGCTATAAAATATTGCTTCGTGCTTTACCATATTGCACCTGGAGCCTAACAAGACTTTTGACATACTAAGAAACCATCCAAAATGAATGTGAGGGCAGAGTCTGGCCCTAGGTGATATAAAGAAGAATTTCAATGCAGTGTTGAATTAACAGTAGCACAAAGAGTCACCGACCACTTTCACTGTACAAGGAAAATCAGTTTGAGAGAGCCAGAGCAAACATTATTTGTGTCTCTCTTATTTCTGCATATTCTCCTTTTCTGGCACTTACAAGGACAAAGTGAAATCCCCAGTGCCGTAAGCCTTTGCCCCAGAAGCTGGCACTCACATCAAAAGGATAAGTGTTTGTGTGTTGGCTGTTTGGGGCACCGTAACACAGCCCACAAAGCAGGTACTCGGCACATCCTAAATCTGTGCTTCCAGCTACGCAGCCAGCAGCCTCATAATGGAAAGTTAAAATGTAAACACAAGCTGCTATTTTAGTGCAATCACACAAATGCAGTAGCTTGTGTTCTCTCTTCCTTTATTTCCAGAACGGACAGAATGCTTGAATCAAGCTACAGATATTCCTTTTTCTTTTTCCTCCTTTTTTCTTCTCCCTAAGTGCCCGCTCAATTAAATCTTGCTCACACAAGTAATTCTTACTCGCCTTATTCCTACAATGACAGTTGACAGTGTTCAGAATAAAGGATGCCAAAATCTGTTTTTCCCTAGACAGTAAAAATACAAACAGAAATCAAAACCAAGCAGACTAATAAAGGATTATAAGAGCTGACAATGCTTTGTGAATTTGAACGGTTACATTGCTCGGTTCAAAGTAAAACTGAAATCCTGATTCCGCCCTGAGCTTTTGCCTCCCCTTTTCCCAAAGTTTAAAGGCATTCTTCCCTTTGTCATATGGATAGTTGTTCACAAAGGAGTTCACTGATATCACCTTGCTCATCTAGTCCAGATGGCCAAAAGTGATGAAAATCCAAAGGTATTCCAGGAAGTGACCTTGGAGATGCTTTTGTGATTCAAAATTCAGGGAAGACTGGAAGCCTGATTCTGGAAGCACCACTGCTTTAGCTCTAAAGAAAACCAGTGCATCTAGGCAGCAGCTGATTTTTAAAGGACAACAGCAGACTTTCCCCAGTTGATAAGACATCTGCTACAGCATTCCATAATCCCCGATTTACAAATGAAATAAGAGCTATTTTGYATCACATATGTCAATAGCCAGGATTTTTTCCTTCTTACCCTTCAGATTCTATTACCTCTAATAAGACAAGATGACGATGCCTATTCAGAAATGAAAACCGAGAAGAAAGAATCAGGGAAAAATCTACAGGCCAAAGATTGTTTACTTTTTTTTTTTTCCTAAATTGATCTGCTAGCTTTCCTCGGAGAAGTTGGCCAAACTAAAAATCACAGGTCTCTGCTGCCCTCACCCTCTGTGTGTTAAGATATATAGTACCTCTGCCCAAACCACACCCGGCTCTGCAAAATAAAAATTAAATCAACAGGGTTTTGCAACACGAAAGCCACCCTCTCGCTTTTGCTGAGTACTATTTGAAATAAAGATGGATCATAATGCGAGTCGTTTATCTCTCCTCTCTGATGCATTCACACGCACGCCTACCACTGCAGGGGGATTGAGAGAAGTGACCTGAATCTCAAGCACCCTTGGGTTTGCAAACAAAACCCAACCAATGAGGTTATGCAATGCCAGAACTAAATCTACCGCTTCCCCTTTACCCCGTTTTTCTCCTCTCAGTATTTCGGACAGTGAAAGTACAGGAGAAACAAGGAACGGTATCATGTAATGAAACCATGTATCAAATAGCTGTTCCAGAGTAAGACATTCCCATTTCACAGGAGGATATTCAAGCAAGCAGACTAGGTGAAATCCCAGCTGACTGCAATACTTGTACTTACTTTAATTGTTTATTGAAAACAGCACAACAGATGCAAAAGTCTGGTAGAAGGAAGAACAAGAAATACTGGCTTCATTCACAGACTCAGCCCCCCTCCGCGTGAACCACGCACAAAATCAGTTCTTCACATTATATGTTAATAAAAAACAAAAAAAAGTAGAACTGGTAGTAGTAACATGAGAGGGAAAAGACAGCAGCGGCAAAGGAAAAGAGGAGGTAGAAGGGAGATCTGGTCAAAGGTGGTTTTGTTTCCGCAGTAGGTGTGTGGGATGGATGGCGCAGAGGCATGCTCCCCAGGGTAATGGAGCAGAAGGCAAGAGATGCTGAAGAGAGAGAAGGTCCATGATAAGGGAGCAGGAGCCAGGCCTAACCTGAGGCCAGGAAAAGCATTGTTTATTACACTTTGTAGTTATTTTCCTTTGATTGGTCCTCAGAATGGTTCTTCAGGAGCAGGCTTACATGCCTGCACTGTCCCCCCTCTCTGCTGAGTCATACCACCAACTTACAAAGCACATAAAATCAAGAAGAATGAATGCAAGTGTCAGGAGATCTGCCCCTGTTCCTGGCAGCCTAAAAAGGAACTTGTTTATGTCACCTATGAAAGAGCTGTGACACATTTCTTCAGTGATGGAGTGATCCCATTAGGATCACTTTTGCTGGCCAGCATTAAGCATATTTTTCTCCAATTCATCTTTCCAGTATGATTCATTCCACTCATCCACTTGGAAAAACATGCTCAGGGCCATCCCAACCACCGCACAGCAAAGTCTGTCACTATACTGATAGATCAGGGTTCCATTTCTTGCCCAAACATGGACAATAAGGAGCTGCATACAAGGTGCATACAGATTTTGTCCCTGAGTTTTACTATCTCTGGAAATGACAAAGCAAATCCATCCAGGACAGCCAAGTCATTCCTAAGGAGCCCCAAGCCCCAAATGCCTGAACTAGATGGGATTTGAATAAATCTAGTGGAGACCCAAAGTTATAACAGCACAGCATTTCAGTCACAACAAATTATGCCTTAGAGAGCAACACTGCCCAACAGAACCAAGCCCTGCAGGTTCAGTCCTTCAAAGGGCCATCAGAAATTATCCATCTCAACCACCGCTCTTCAAGGATGGACAAAACAGGAGCAGTAAAATACTTCAAACCCCTGTGCCTTTATATGTTGTTGTGGGGAGTATCTCAACATACATCTTTGTACATCCTGCTGAAACAAACCCTTTCAGCACCTCCCCAGTGTAATGAGGACAAAAGCGACAGCTCCTGGTTACTCCAGGTTATCGATGGAGTTTCCGAAGAGTAGTTTTGAGGGCGATTTTTGGATTCTGAGTCTGGCAGGTCTGGCTGTTCTCACTTAGACTAAATCAAATGCTTCTCAGGCTTCCCTGTCTAAACCATATTGTTCCTTCTGGGCCTTTTGGCTATATTTTATGAAGTAACTGATGTCCTCTGTCTCTAAGGGAGAATTTGCTGCTGCTACCAAAGGATGAACCGTATGATCTAATACATCTCTTCCAACTCTGTCTTTTGAGGTTTCTATAATTTTTCCAGAAATTTTTATTTTGTTCCCAAATAATGGTTTGTGCACCCAACAGTCTGTCCCATCGATATTCCTTGGTCGGATAAAGATACTGCCTCTCCACACAAACCTTGCCACTCCTATCTTCCAGATACTACACATGCAGAAGCATTGCTCCAGAGGGAGAGTGCATGGAATTATTTCATATTTTCTTGTTTTTGGTTAACTCCCAGAAAATTCACTGTTATTCTGCTTTCTTCTATCCCTAGCATTACCTACCACTGCGCTTTTCCCTCTTCCATGACCCTAGCTGACACTGTCCCATTCCCCAGCCTGCCAAGCTCACCCTCACTGGCTGTCTGCAGTGTAAGCAATTTTTAGAAAATTATCTTTAGAGGAAAGCTCTGTTTCCACAGTCAGGCACGGCTACTCTAAAGCAGCATCAATAAAATACTATCAGATCCTGGGACTGGTCATAGAAGAAATTTAACTCTAGTCCAAGCGTCTACATAGTTCCAGATAGTTATTTGAACCATAGTTTTACCAACCTGTATGCACCTATTTCAGCTGGGCATCAAAATGAAAGGAGCTTGCAAATGAGCATGCTTCCCCATGTCGTTTATGTATGGGGCTCAATTCCAGGTGCATTAGCATCCCGTTATGAGCTGCTTTTTGAGGGAAGGATCCAAAGGGAATGAAGGATTAGAGACCTGGGAGACAATCTGGCCTAGATTTGCTTTAGACTTTCCTATAAGGTTCTTAATTTTCTGCTTTGTTGCACTATTCTGGATGTACCACTCAGGGAGCTTTATTCACAGGGTCTACCTTTGGGTCTCTGCGGTATTTCAACAACAGTGGGGGAGGTGGAGGAAGATGGAAGGAAAAAATGAGCACTTAGGTTTTTCTAGCCTGAGGATTTGCCTGATCTCAAGAAACCTACCAGGCTGCAGATAAATATATATACACACACATATATATACATATATAAATTTTTTTTCCCATAAACCTCAACTGCTTTTGCTGCTTCTAGAGGAGGCTGATTTTGAAATATCCTTTCCAAAGCTGGGATGGATGTTTCCAGTGTTGGGGTTTATTAAGTTCCTATGGCAGCTATTTCCAAGGCTGCTTTGTCATATATTTCTTTGCAAAAGACTTTAAGAATGGCAGAGAGGCTTTGCAGATAAGGATTTGAATTGCAACCTTTACAGTAGAAGTGTAATAGGAACATCGGGGAATTAAATAAAATTATATTTTTCCTAGATGTCTGCTTAAAAAGGAAACTCAGGATTTTATGGATGCCCCAGAGACAACTATTACATTACATTCCTCGCAGTTCTTATTCGAGTACTGTCTGTTTGAGCACCTCAAATAGCACCGAATCATTCATAAAGAATGGGCAAGAGAGACTGTGTCCCATCAATATTTCAAGCTTGGTTATCAAATCAAGAGAAATTCATGCGTTCTGCTCCAGCTCAACATTTGCAGGTTTGATACTATTGTTTGACAGTTTAGGGGTTTTTCCCTCTGCATTCTCATTAATTTTTTATATAATCTTCCAGTTGATGCTATTGTAATATTTATTAATTTTTTTTTTACTTGGCTGCACTAACCAGTTTTCTCTTTTCTCTTTCAGCAGGGAGAAATTCACACTCATTTGCTATTTGTGGGGTGATGACACAGTGTGAAGAAGCAGTAATGATGACTGACTGATAGAAGACACCATATGTTCTCTTCATTTTTTCTCTGTGCTATTTTCTGAGACATGAATAAAGACTCGATATAAGATGAATTTTCCTATAATATATAATTAAAATTTTTTTCACTTTTTTTTTTCCAAATAATTGGCAGGATGGGGGAAAATAATCTTTTTTCTAAAGCATTCAGATAATATTGCTATAAATATCAGGCTCCAAATCACTGAGATAAATAATTTCCAGTCTTTTCCACCAGAAATATTTTACATGTGTCTAAGCACCAAAAACAACTTTACAATTAATTTCAGCCTCCCCCAAATGTTTTCCAGCCTTCTATAGCAAACATTCTGAAAATATAAGTTGCATTTGCTTATGACTAAACAAAGGTAAACAATTCCTTCGAATTTTAAAAGAAGTGGGATTATATGTAGGATTCTAAGTGACAATTTGTGATGTATGATAACCAGCAATCCTGATTACCAGCACAGTACTAGTATCACTAGATCACAACAACAAAGCTAGGTCATATGCTGGAATGTTTCTGTACACCCTGAGTGTATGAGTCTGTACAACTAATAATACAAAAGATTTCCTTCAGTAAATATTGAATTTGCTTTAACATGTTTTAATCTCAAAATAATTAGAAATCTCATTTCATATAAATACCCAAATGAAAATCTTTTATTGTTATAGTGTACGCATTTACCAAGTATATTCTTTTCTTATATAAATATTTTAATTTTTTTTTCCATTCTGTCCTCTCATTTCATTCTACCCTCTCAAAACCAAGGCTTTTTGATTGTTGCTCTTCCTCCTTACGTTGTGATAGCCACTAACTAGCACCAGACTACAGCCAGAGCCATACAGATATCTGCTCATGTTATTAAGCACTCAGGAACAGAAACAAAGAAGTAAACAGAAGGGATTCACGTTGCCTTCTGTTCCATTGGAGACAGAGAGGGGAAAAAAATAAAAATCAATCCTCCCAAATACAAAAATAAACCCCAGAAATCATTGTTTTGAGGTACCTTATTTTTCAAAGTTCCAGGAATGTTTTGCACGTAATGAAGACAAAATTGAAGAAAAACGTAATTATGAGTCCTGCAGGGAATGGCACAGGGAACTCGCTGTAACTGGACCTAGGGCCAGGACTCTTATTTGGGCTTTGTTTTCAAGGTCATTCATTTAAAGCATTTTTCACAACACAACCTGAATAAAGAACACAGAGCCATGTTCTGCTCACCCTGCTCACAAAAGCGGCCACCATGGATGTAGCAGGGAGGTTTCCTTATGGCACGTGAACAGGAGTGGGCCCTCTGAGTACAGTATTCTCCCCGGTCACCTGCCATAGCAACAGACATCAAGGCACGTTTTACATTTATAGTAGGTAACTCAATGCACTTTCCCCAGTTAGACTTACTCATTTTTGCTGTTAAAGCCTGTGCACCCTGCGTCACAAAGAATATGACAGAAGGCGCTCAAGTAAAGCAATGATTGCAGTTTTCACGTAAGGAACGTGTGTTATTCTTCCTTTGAACTCCAAGTGGCAGGAATGTATCTCCCCCTGGAAAGCTGTACCACATGTACTTTATTTTTCTGTGATAATAGAATTACATAAAGTCTGATCCCAAAACTCTCAATCTAATATTCCATTCACCAGCAAAGAACTGGCTTGCTTAAAGACTACAGGATTGGGTCCCTAATCAATACTTAATAAATAAAACCTACTTAGCTGAAACAATTGATTGCTGGGGAGCAGACTAAGTATAATGTATTTCTGTTAATCAAGACAAAGGATAAATGTCATAGTTTATTTATAAGACACACCTGGAACCATTCAGAAGGTTGTAGATAGGATCCATCTTGACACATGTTTAACACTGTATGCGCACAATGTCTTATTAGGGGTGGATGGCAGGTACGCCAACATAACGCGGCTGGCTTTGTTTGTCGGCAAGCCCCGCTGCCGCTTCCTCCAGGCTGCCAAAGCTCAGCTCCACAATTCCCTGGCAGAAAGGGCAGCTCCAGGGACCCACTGCTCCCRAAGCTGAGGAGTGGGTCCAGAGCACAGCGTACCTCCTTGATGCACGGGCTCTGGGGGCACTATTTAATCTAACTCTGGTGTTTTTTCTTGATTTCATCCAGTGGCCACTTCATTACACCTAACAATAGCCAGGCATGCCACAGAGGCCATTCTTGGGGATTATAGCCATACCCTGGTTTTGCTGTTATTAGACCATTTATTCTGCTGCACAGTTGTGCAGGAAAAGCCTCTCGGTATTTTAGGGTGGAAAATAGCCAGCAGAGAGAGCAAGAGGCACCTTCTGTGCAGTTACTCCACAGTTCACATTCCAGGCTCTAGACAAGGCACCTTGGTCCCCACCATGCCCTGGATACAGCACATCTGCTCTGATTTATTGTTCAAGAGCATCATTGCTTCAATTCTCTTCCCATTACTTCTACTGTTTCTCCCCTTGGGGTTTGTGTTCAAAACCACCTTCTTTTGGGAGTAAGTGTGGGCCATCGATCTTCCAAACTGGTCTTAAAATACATATCTTTTCAATAACGTTAAACTGCAGACCGGAGAAGGACGTACCCGGCAGGATGCTTGTATCCACACTGAAAATGTGAAAAGAGCCTCCCTGCTCCGCTCCTCCCGAAAGACACCCGGCAGCAGGGACGCAGAGGCTTCCCCCAGCGCCCTGCCTGGGACCTTTCCTCCCTCCCCCGCAACTTCCTATTCGGGGGTTGCAATATTTCGGTCAGAGACGCCCAGGCACAAGCTCACGATGCAGCTTCCCAGCAGGAGCTGTGTGCGCGCCTGTGCGTACGCACACACACACCCCCCACACACAGACACTTCTTTCGGCAGCCCCCTGTTCCGCGCGGCGGTAATTTGCCCTTCAGACAATGCATAATTCAGCAGCCTTGAAGGCGGCCGGGGGGGCGGACGGCGCCGCGAAAACGTGTCAAACTTGAGAAGCGAACGGCACCCCTGGAAAGGCGGCGGCAGCGGCACCGCCCGCGCTCTCCCCGTGCTGCGGCGAGGGATGATGCGCCGAGGGCGCAGCAGGGCCGGGCTGCGCTCCCCGCCGGAGGCCGCCTCACCTGCTCCCGGAGGTG